>JAVJHY010180272.1:0-22112 GCA_035593235.1 Phascolosoma agassizii
GAAGAGCCACTTCGAGCGCATCCTCAAGCTCGGCAAGACCCGCTTCCGCTAACCCGACTTCGGGAGCGGGGACGTTCTGTCCGTATTTCCGTTGTCAGAGGTCTTCGAGCACACTCGGAAGTGTGTGACAACGGAAATACGGAAAGAACGTCCCCATCATTCTCTCTTCTGGATTAGCCCGCCAGGTGGGCTTCGACGGCGGCGAGCCAAGCGGATTCGTTCTCGAACTGCGGGCTGTGGGCCGCACCGTCGATGATGGCGAGGCTTGCGTTGGGTATCCGCGCTGCCATTTGCCGGGACGGTTCGATGAAGGGCAGGTCCGACTCGCCGACCAGCACCAGGGTCTGGCAGTGAATCTCGCCTAAGCGATCTGCCACGGAGGGTTGATCGACGAGGAGCCTGCCCAACTGGATGAAGGCCTGGGGGTCCATCGACAGCAGCTTCGATTCGATGCGGCTCGCGTAGCGCTCCTCGCCCATGCGCTCAGCCGACCGCCGGGCCGCCTCCGAGCGTTTCCACGGCGGGTTGGCCCTGGGGATCTTCGCCAGGGCAGCCATGCCGTGCTCGGCGACCATGTTGCCGCCGGCGTCCATGACCGCCGCCGGCAGGTCCATGGCCGAGGGAGTGGTGTCCATCAACACCAGGGAGCGGACTCGCTCCGGGTGGGCCAACACGAAGCGCAACGCGATCATGCCGCCTAGGGAGTGACCTAGAAGGTGAAACTCGTGGATTCCGAGCCCATCGAGGAAGCCCCGCAGGTCATCGCTCATCTGGTCGAGGGAGTAGCCCTTGCCTGGATTCGAGGTTCCGCCATGGCCCCGGTTGTCCGGGGTGAGGGTGCGGCGGCTCTTGCCTAGAGTCGGGAGCACGTCGGCAAAGTCATCTCGTGAGCCGGTGAAGCCATGGACCAGGACGAAAGGCTCGTCCCCATCTCCGGCCTCGGCGTACTCCATGTCGAGGGGCCCCACGCGAAGTCGCCTTGCCTCAGTCATGGTGGGAGTCTAGCCCGGACCGGAGCGGCTCCGGAAGCACCCGCCGCGTCCCCCTCCTTCGAGACTTCTCTCGGATCGGGGCTAGCGTTAGCGGCCATGACTGTTCCCGACCCGATCGACGTCGCCCGCCTTGGTGAGGATGTGCCGTTGCTCGAGGGCATGCGCACCACCCGGGCCATCCGCCGCCTCAAGCCGGACCCGGTGCCGCGTGAACTCATCCGCAAGGTCTGCGAGGCGGGCACCTTTGCACCCAGCGGCGGCAATCGTCAGCCCTGGAAATTCGTCGCGGTAACCGAGCCCGAACGTCGTCAGTGGGTCGCGGATCGCTATCGCCCGATCTTCCAGAACTACATCGACCCGGCGGTGGAGCGAGCGAAGGATCCGGACTTTCCGGAGAGCGGCCGAAAGATGCAACGGGTGGCGATCCACCTGGCGGAGCATCTTCACGAAGCGCCGGTGCATCTGTTCGTCGCTGGCTGGACGCGCCGGGGGCGACCGCAACTGCAGGCGCTGATGCCTTGTATCCAGAACATCCTGCTCGCGTGTCGGGCGGTCGGTCTCGGAGCCAGTCTGACGACACTACACACCGCTTTCGGCGAAGAGTGCGACCGTTGGCTGGGGCTTCCTGAGAACTGCCCCAGCTGCGCGCTGATTCCGATCGGCTGGCCTCTGGGCAAATACGGCACGCCGCCGCGCAAGCCCGTGGAGGCCTCGCTCTCCTGGGAGCGCTTCGCCGACGAGGGTTCTTCCCCGTGAACGAGTTCGCGCCGCTTTACCAGACACCGATCCTGCCGACGGCTCTGGCCTTGGTCGTGGGCTTGGTCTTCGGATTCCGCTGGCTGGGACGCGGCCTGCTTCCGGGACTCAGGGAGGGGACTGTCTGCACTCTTGCAGCCATTCCCTTTGGGTACCTGGGCTTCGTCTTGGCGGGCGAGCCCCTTGTGCGTCCATGGCTTTTCGTCGGTCTCCTGTTCGGTCTCGGCATGACCGCCAACGTCCTTGCCTTTGCGATTGCCACCCGCCGCAATCGCGGGCGGGGCCTGGTAGCCGCGGGGTTGGTGCTCGCAATCGCGGTTCTTCCCGCGGTTTCCTTCGTCCTGCCGAACGCCGTCCACCGCGCCCTGCACTGGAATCCGAGCTATTGGCTGAGCCTGGGATGGATCCTGGCCCATGCCGACGAGGCCACAGTGCGGGCCATGCCTCTGCGCTTCCCCGCCTACCTCGAGGCCTCGTACTTCGTCGCGCCGATCCTGATCAGTGTTGGGACGGCGTGGTACCTCATTCGTCGCGTCCGACATCGCGAGCTGCTGGAGAGCTGATCCCGCCTAACGCTCGCGCATGAAGGTGGCAGCGAGGACGTCGGCATACTCGTTCCAGCGCGAGCCGTCGTGAGCCTTGATCCACTTGAGCTGGACCTTCGGATGCTCGCCGGCAAGTGCGTAGAGTTCTTGGACCAGCTCGAGATTCTTGATCGGACCGGTCTTTCTCTTCCAGCCGCGCTTCTCCCAACCGGCCGCCCACTGGGTGATGGTGTTCACGCAGAGTTGACTGTCGGTGTGCACGGTGACGTCGGCGTCATCGGGAAGGGCTTTGAAGGCCTCGATCAGGGCCTGAAGCTCCATGCGGTTGTTCGTGGTATCCGGCGCGAAACCGCTGCGCTCCATCACAATCTCGTCATTCTTCACCCAGACGAAGCCCCAACCGCCGGGGCCCGGGTTCGGATCGCAGGAACCGTCGGTGAAGAGCCCATCTTTGGGGCCCGAGGTATAGCGGGCGAGGACTTCCTCCGGGGTCAACAGCTCCGGCACTAGGCGCCCACCCGAAACAAAATTACGTCACCGTCCTGCACGACATATTCCTTTCCTTCGGCCCTCATCTGGCCCTTGGATTTCGCTCCCACTTCGCCGCCGGACTCGATGTAGTCCTCGTAGTGGATCACTTCGGCGCGGATGAAGGTGCGTTCGAAATCCGTGTGGATCTCGCCGGCGGCTTCGGGCGCCTTGGCGCCTTTGCGCACCGTCCAGGCACGCACTTCTTTCTCGCCCGCCGTCAGGTACGTGATCAGGTTGAGCAGGTCGTAGGCGGCGCGGATCAATCGCGGCAAGCCGGCCTCGTCGATACCCAGATCGACGAGGAACTCCCGCTTCTCGTCGTCTTCGAGCTCGCTCAATTCGGCTTCGACCTTCGCGCAAATGCGTACGACCCCGGCGCCCACAGAGGCCGCGTGGCTCTCGAGGGCGAGCACCGCATCGTTGTCCTCGGTGAGACCCGCCTCGTCGACGTTGGCGACGTAGAGCACGGGTTTGGCCGTCAAGAAGAAGCACTCGCGGTAGCTCTTAGCCATCTCGTCCGGCACGTCGAAGGTTCGGGCGGGTTCGCCCTCCCCGACGTGGGCGAGGAGGCCGGCGAAGAATGCCGCCTCTTCCTTGTCCTCTTTCTTGCCGGCCTTTGCGGCGCGAGCGGCTCGATCGTGCCGCTTCTCGACGGTTTCGAGGTCGGCCAGGCCCAGTTCGGTGTCGATGGTCTCGATGTCGCGGATCGGATCTACCGTGCCGTCGACGTGGGTGACGTCGTCGTCCTCGAAACAGCGGACCACGTGGATCACCGCCGCCGTCTCGCGAATGTTGGCGAGGAACTGGTTGCCGAGGCCCTCTCCCTTGGACGCCCCGCGAACCAGGCCGGCGATGTCCGTGAACTCCACGGTAGCCGGCAGGATCTGCTGTGCGTGAACGATCGAATCGAGCCCTTCGAGGCGTGGGTCCGGAACCGGGACGATGCCCGAGTTCGGCTCGATGGTGCAGAAGGGGTAGTTCTCCGCGGCGATCCCCGCCTCGGTCAAGGCGTTGAAGAGAGTGCTCTTGCCCACGTTGGGAAGGCCGACGATTCCGCAGCGAAGTGCCATGGCCGGGAAAGTGACGGATTCGCCGGCGAGCGCCATATGGCAGGCGAACCCCCGTGTCCGAACTCCGCGGATCGACGGTCTGGAGGGCTCCTGGCCCGGTCGATCCCTAGAGCCCGTCTCAAAATGTTGGAAGGGTGTTCGGCCCATCTCGGCTCAAACTGCGGCAAGACATTCCTGAGACCGGCTCTATTCTCGGCGCCATGGCGAATCATCGAGACCGCGCCAGCAGGCTTCAGGCGACTTACGAGAGCTGGCTGGCCCTTGGCTGCGAGCGGGTCGAAGGCCCCGCTTGCTACGGCACTCGCTCTCCGCTCATGTCCACGGTCTACGATGCCAACCTGATCGCCGGCGTTCGGGCCGAGACTCCGGCCGAAGTGGCCGCCCTATTGGTTTTCGCCGACGAACTGCACGGGGGCCTCGGTCACCGGCAGATCCTGGCCGGACCCGATACCTCCCCTGTGGCGCTTGCGACTCTGGCTCAGGCTGGCTTTGCGATGAACGAGGCCTTGCAACTGCTTCTTGAGGGCGAGCTGCAGGGGCCAGCCCCCGAACCCCACGATATCCGGCGTGCTGTCACCGAAGCCGATTGGCGATCGGCTGCGCGGTTGGTTCGCATGTGGAATGAAGAAGAAAACGCAAAACCCGAAGCCCGCTTCCAGATGAGCGCGGAAACCAGCCGAGAGATGGCGGCTTCCCTTCGCGCGAAGGACCCGATCTACCGGACCTTTCTGCTTCGGGTGGACGGTGTCGACGCCGCCTTCTTCGGAGCCTATCCCGGAACCAATGGCGTCGGGATGGTCGAGGATCTGTATACGGTTCAGGCCTACCGGAAACGCGGGCTCGCTCGGGCGCTGATTCACCATTGCGTGGCCGACGCGCGCGCGCGCGGGGCCGAGGCGGTCTTGATTGGGGCCGATGCGGACGACACACCGCGCATCTTCTACGAATCCCTGGGTTTTGTGCCGACCTGCTTGACCTGGGGCTTGCTGCGCAAGGTTACCGACCCTTCGCAATCGGCTTGACCATGCTCTCGGTTCGAGGTCAGCGATCTCGCGCTGGTGAGATCAACCAGTTGGATTCGATGTCGACCGAAGCCACGAGGGCGCGGAGAAGGGCCTGTCACTGCCAAGCTCTTCGATGATCAGATCCAGAGGAACCAACTCGTGGGCCACCTCGGATTTCGGGGGGAGAGAGACGTAGTGCTCCAGCACGGCGTTCAGGTCGTCGAAGCTCCGCATGCAGTTCCGCTGATCGACACCTGCCGCGTGCGATTCGGGATTTCAGCAGCCAGAATCCGTGAAGTTCGGGATTCTCCTGTCTATCTGCTGGAGTGAGCTGCGGAATGGCCGAAGTCAGAACCTGGACACGTCGTGCCGGCTTGAGCCTCGGATCGGTCGCGCTTGCGCTGACCTTGGGCATTGGGGCATTCGTCGACTTCAGCTTTCGGCACAGGCCTTTCACGGGAAGCTTGTTCGACGGCGCCTCCTCCGGGCCAGTCCAGATTCGTTACACCGGGGTCGCCGGGTACGAGGTCGACGACGGCGAGACGACGATCCTGATCGATCCGGTGGTGTCCCGACCCACCGTGTGGCAGCTGCTCGCCGGGCCTCTCGAACCCGAGACCGGGCTCAGTCGGCTGGTGTTCCCTCGGGCCGACTTCATCGTCGTCCAACACGCGCACTACGATCACGCCATCGATGCTCCCGAGATTGCGCTGCGCACGGGCGCCATGGTGGTGGGTTCCCGTTCGGTAGGGAACTTGATGCGTTCTCGCGGAATACCCGAATCGCAGATTCTCGAGGTGGAGCACGGACAGAAGATCGAACTCGGCAGCTTTGAGGTGCGGGCTGCGGTCCATCGTCACGGTCCCATCTACTTCGTCGAAGATCCGATGAGTGGTGTGATCCCGCCGGATGCGGGGCCTCTCTGGTTCTGGGAATACCGGAGCGATCATGTCTTCGGCTTCCGCCTGGCGTCTCGAGGGGTCTCGGTCTGGTTCTCGGTTCCAGGCGAGGATCTGGCCGTCGATGAAGATGCTGACTACGTGATCACGATCGCGGACCGCCCCCTCACGACCGAACGCGTGCGGGCCATCATCGGGAAGACCGGCGCTCATACCCTGATTCCAACCCACTTCGACAACTTCTTCCAACCGCGAAAACTGGGGATGGGATTCCTGCCCTTCAAGACCTCGCTCTTCGCGCCGGGTTCCGAGGCGGTACAGGGTATACGCACATTGGTGTTGGACTATGGGCAGAGCCTCTTCCTGTCGGCGGGGCGTGAAACGTCTCAGAAAATCACGAGCCCATCCGTCAGAAAGGAGCGTTAGTTCGGGCTGCCCCGCAAGATGGGTCTGGGCGGTTGGGAATCGGCCGCGAACGAGAAGGTCCTGTAGTCGTCCTGGAGCAGGCCCCGGACCTTTTCGGCCGCCGTCGTGGCATCCACATCGCTGACCGCGTCCGCAAGCGTGTCGAGGCTCGGGGCTCGGAGCAGCCGGATTTGATCGATCCATGACTCAATCTGGCCCAGGTGGCTGTCCCGCACCCCGTCGCCTCGTTGCATCTGAACGGGCATCGCCGCAAAGAGACGATCGATCGCTTCGAGCTGCTGCTCCCAGGTTTCGGGATCCCCGTACAGAATGATTCGCGTCGTTGTCGGGGTGCGCTCCATGCGGGCGATCTCGAAATCGTTGCCGTCGGCCCTCGACGTCCAGACCCGATACGTGACATCACCCAGGTCGGGCCAGGTAGGGTCCTCGGGGAGTTCCAGGTCGACCCGGGCGAAGCGAGCGCCCGTTGCATCCCGCAGGTTGTAGGCCGTCGCACGCCGCGCGAGATCACGCATGCGGCGGCGGTCCCCGATGCCGAACCAGGGAAACCCTTCCTTTGCGGTCCAGCCCACGAAGAACTCCGCGCCCACGCGGTCATCGAGCCAGTCCGCCTCCACTTGGTACAAGATGTCGCCTAGCGTCGTGAAGTCCGCGGCGATGGCGTAGCCGTAACAGCCGCACTCGTGCACCACGAGTTCCGTTCCCTGCTCATCGATGAGCGCACTTGCCAGTTCGAGGCTCTCCCGGTGATAGGTGAAGCGTCCGTTCTCGCCCGGCCGTTTATGATGGATCTTGAGTGCTCCCCCATCGCTACGGAAACCCGAGCGCAGGGTGGCAATGGGCGTCGGCCGGTCCGAGCGAGTCCAGTGTCCCGACTGCCGTCGCCCCGCGATCTCGTACCAGACCCGCAGTTCCCGTCCGGTATCGGACTGGTGCAGCGCCTGGAGGGGGCCGGTACCCTCGGCTAGGCCGTGCGCGGCCAGCCAGCGATTCAACCTCTCGTGCTCCTCGCGGTTGAGTCCTGGTGTATCGCTCTCCACCTCGAGGCCTAACCCCTCGATCCAGAGAGGGGAGGGCGGTGCGAGCAGCACGAACTCCTCTCGGATCTCGACGGGGTTCGTGGCCAGCCGCGCCTTGGTCATCACTTTCTTGGGGTAGGGCTGATGGTCTCCATGGGGCTCTTCGCGGGTTTCAAAGAGTGCGACTTCGGTATTGGCGACGAGCAGGGTCTGGTCGCCCCTTCTTAGGATCTCACCGAGCTTGTCCTCATTCAGGCGAATCACGGATCGCTCGTTCGAGACGTGCTCGATACGCAGAATCGTTTCGGGTCGCGACTCGTTCGCCAGGGACGAACAGGGGCCTGAGGCAAGCAGGCAAGTCAATGCGACGACAGTTCTCTGTTTCATAGGTGCCCCGGTTCGGCGGTTGAGGTTCATTGTACGACCCTTTGCCGCGGATCTGGAGGCGAGCGACGTAAGCCGGCTCGAATTGTTTGTGCCCGGAGGCGCCTGTATCGTCGGACTCCGGCCCGCGGGAGTTCCCCTCAGCCCCGGCTCTTGTCTCTTGTCCGCTTTCTGGCCTCTGGCCACATGAAGGGAAGCCAATGAAAATCACGATCTTCGGCGCCACGGGTTCCCTGGGCAGCCATTGCCTGGAGCAATGCCTGGCGGCCGATCACGAAGTGACGGTTCTCGTGCGCGACCGGACCAAGCTGGCCAAGGAGTTCGTGCCCCGTGTGACGATCCTCGAAGGGAATGCTCTCGACTCCGTCTCGGTCGATGCTTCTCTGTCCGACGGCATCGAAGCCGTGCTCTTCGCGATCGGCGTCGACAAGCGATCCCCGGAAGATCTCTGTACCGACGTCACGCGCCACATTCTCGATGGCATGCGGAGACACCAGGTGAGACGTCTGGTGTGGTGCGGAGGCGGCAGCACCCTCGTGGCCGACGACCAGGTCACGTTGGGCGCCAGGTTCGTCGAGGGCTTTACCAAGGTCTTCATGGGCCTGCGCCATCGAGACAAGGAGCATCAACTCGCGCTCCTTGAAGAAAGCCGAGATGTCGATTGGGTGGGCTTGCGTCCGCTGCAAATGAATCGAGGCGAGGCCAAGGCCTACCGGGTCGGCTTCCACGCTTTCAGTGGATTCTCAGCGATCCACTTCACGGATTGCGCCCGAGAGATGATCCACCAGCTGGACGGCGCCACATGGCTTCACAAAGCTCCGATCATCCAGTACTGAGCCCGCGGCGGGGCCGGTACCAGCCGCCACCGTGCTAGGTTCGAAGCTGTGACCGAGAACCACCGAGAAGAGCGAGAGCGTATCGTCCGACAGCACATGGAGTCGGAGAACACCCATGACTATGAGACCGTCATGGATACCTTCGCCCACCCTCGCTACGAGCTGATCGCGACCGACCGGGTCCACGACGGCGAACTCGAAGTGTGGGACTACTTCAAGCAGACGCGGACGGCGTTTCCCGACCAACGCAACGAGCTGATCTCCCTACGTCATGCGGACGATGCCGTGATCGTCGAGTTCTGGCTGCTAGGGACCCACAAAGGACCGCTCATGGGGATCGAGCCCACCGGTCGAGAGTTCCGCTGTCGGATGACCGCCTTTTTCATCTTTGAAGGTGTGGGCCTGGTCTGTGAACGGGTCTACTTCGATTCCGCCACGATCCTGCGGCAGCTCACCGGCTGAGCAGAGGATGCAGATGAAAGCGTTTCGGGATCCGGAAGTGGCCGCGGTGTTCGACAGCTATCCCCCGAAGTCGCGCCGTAAGTTGCTTTCGTTACGAAAGCTCATCTTCCAGATGGCTCGGGCCGAGGAGGTCGGCGAGATCGAAGAGGCTCTGAAGTGGGGCCAGCCCTCCTATCTCACCTCTGAGAGCAAGACCGGCAGTACCATCCGGATCGGCTGGAGCCCGAAGGATCCCAGCGAGTTCTCGGTCTACTTCCATTGCCAGACGAATCTGGTCGCCACGTTTCGCGAGATGTTCTCGGACACCCTGGTCTTCGAGGGAAACCGACGCATCGTCTTCCACGAGAATGATCCGCTGCCGACCGATGCCCTAAAGTACTGCTTCGCCGCGGCCCTGACCTATCACCGGGCAAAGAGGTCGGCTTCGGGCTGATCGACAGGTCGGGTTCCCGCCTTGCCCCAGACGTCCGATGCGCTATTAAATAGCCAGATGGCTATACAATATGAATCGCCTCTGGACCGGACCTTTCACGCCCTGGGCGACGAATCCCGGCGGCGGATCCTGGCCACCTTGAGCCAGCGGGGGCGCTGTTCAGCTGGAGAGCTGGTCGATCTCTTCGACAGTTCACAGCCAACCATCTCGAAGCATCTGCGGGTGATGGAGACGGCCGGTCTGGTTTCTCGGCAGGTCGAGGGGCGCCGTCACTACTTCCGTCTCCACGCCGAGACCTTGCGAGAAGCGGAGGGCTGGCTCCAGCGTCACCTCGCATTCTGGGAGAACAGCCTCGATCAGCTTGGTGAGTTGCTCGATGCCGGGAGCAACCAGTGAAGCGGGAGCGTGACGAGTCAAAGCAGGCAGCTCAAGAGGGCTCCGACCTGATGATTCGCCGAGTCTTCCCGTATACCCGAGAGCGAGTCTTCTCGGCCTTTGCCAGCGCCGAGTCGATGCAGAAGTGGTTCTCCCCAAGCCGAGAAATCACGACCCAGGTTGTTGAGTACGACTTCCGAGAGGGTGGGCAGTACCGCCTTCGCTTCGAACTCCCGAACGGTTCCGAGGTGGGTTTCGGCGGCCGCTTCGAGGTGGTGCGACCACCGTCGACCCTCTCGTACTCGTGGTGTTGGGAAGAGCCGGACCCGCACGCGGGCGTCGAAACGCAAGTGACGATCGAGTTCCACCCCTCCGAAGGCGGGACCGAGCTCGTCGTCTTCCACAAACGACTCGACGCGAGCGGTATGGCCTCTCGTCACGCCACTGGCTGGGAAGACACCTTGGACCGGTTGGCCTGGTGGACGAGTACCCAGGACGATCCCTCAAACTCCCAGAAGGAGCCCCTATGACTTCGCTTCCCGTCACCTCCACTGTGGCCGCTGTGCTCGCCCTCCTCATGTTTCCCCTCACCGTTCAGATCTCTCTGAGACGCGCTTCCCTGGGCAAGGCCATGGGAGACCTGGCCGGCGTCGCCTTCGGGGATGCCGACGACGACACGCTGCGCCGACGCATTCGGGCCTTCGGGAATTTCGTCGAATACACACCGATGTGTCTGGTGATGTTGGCCCTGGCGGAGAACGCGGGTACCGAGCCCTCCTTGATGTGGATGCTAGGTGGCCCGCTGATCCTCGGCCGGGTCGTTCATGCCCTGGGCATGCTCTACTCGAACAGTCCGGCCCCTCGCGGCGTTGGGATGTTCCTGACCTACGTGGCCTTCCTCGGCCCGGCGTTCCTCTTGCTGACTTCAGGCTGACTGCCGCTCGGTGGGCGAATCCGGTGGGAGCCGCCTGACCGCCGTATTCCACGAGGAACCGCATGTCATCTCGTCGGTCTTCGACTGTCTTCATCCATGATGGAAGCCGCGTTGAGAGCGATCGCGGATCGAGTAGAGCCGGCTGAATGGATCACCCGGCAGCTCACTTCACCACGGTACTTATGGCGTTCTTCTCCATCATGAACCCCATTGCGAACACTCCGCTCTTTGTAGGCCTTACTACAAGTCTCGATACGGGTACACGGCGGAGTGTCGCAGTAGGACCGGTGCTTCTCGCGTTCGCCCACCAGGGTCCACTCGTGGGCGTTTGGACGGATCGCGAGGCCCGTTAAGCCCTTCCCGGTGTCCTCGCTCGCCGCGGCCGCGAGCCCTGCAGAGGCGTTGATCGACTGGATCCCGGAATCCTGAGTGGGAGCAACGCGTCAGCCGCCCAGACGGCTTCGATGGGCCTAGCGTCCTGGCTGGGCCCGGCCGTCGCTTAGCTCGGCCCTTTCTTTTCCCCGCCGTACTCCGCCAGGAACCCCGCGCTCCACTCCGGATAGCGCCCACCAAGGATCGCCTCGCGGGCCTCTTCGACTAAGCGCTGGTAGAAGCGCACGTTGTGGATGGAGGCGAGGATGGCGGAAAGCACCTCGTTCGCCTGGAAGAGGTGATGCAGGTACGCCCGGGTGTAACCGCCGGTGCAGGCATGGCAATCGCAGGAGGAGTCGATGGGGTAGCCGTCGCGGCGAAACTTGCGGTTGGTGAGCCGCAACCGGCCGCGTCGGGTGAACACGCTGGCCGACCGCGCGTAGCGAGTCGGGATCACACAATCGAAGAGATCGATGCCGAAGCCGATCGAGGCGATGATGTCCTCGGGGAGGCCGACCCCCATCAGATAGCGTGGCTTGTTCTCGGGCAAGTGAGGCGTGGTGCTGGACGTGATCCTGCACAACAGCTCGTGGCCCTCGCCCACGGAGACCCCACCGATCGCGTAGCCGGGCAGATCCATGGCGACCAAGGCTTCGGCGCAAGAGGCCCGAAGGTGCTCGTAGGTGCTGCCTTGCACGATGCCGAAGAGCGCTTGATCATCGGGACGGGCATGGGCTCGGATGCAACGCTTCATCCAAGAAAGAGTTCGACGTACACCCGTCGCCGCCAGCCCCTCATCGGCCGGGTACGGAGTGCACTCGTCGAAGGCCATGATGATATCAGCGCCCAGTGCGTTCTGGATCTCGATCGAACGCTCCGGCGTCAGGTCGATCTCCGAGCCATCGACCTCGTTCTTGAAACGCACGCCGCGGTCACTGATCTCTTTGTTAGGCAGGGAGAAGACCTGGAAGCCCCCGCTGTCCGTAAGGATGGGGCCATCCCACGCCATGAAGCTGTGCAGTCCGCCCATCTTCTGGACCAGCTTCTCCCCGGGCCGAAGCGCGACATGATAGGTGTTGGCCAGGACGACCTGGGCGCCGGTCTCGCGCACCTGCACCGGTGTCATCGCACGGACCGCGGCCTGGGTGCCCACGACCATGAAGGCAGGGGTCTGGATCTCGCCGTGGGGAGTATCGAAGAGGGCTGCGCGCGCGGCGCCGTCTTGCTTTTGTAGAGTGAAACGGAAGCTCATGGGGTGCCGCGGACCGCGGAGATCGAAGGGTAACGACTTTCGTTAGTATGTACGGAGCATGACCGAAGCCTTCGCCGACCGACTCATCCGTCGCGCTCGCGAGCTGGAGCATCCGCTCTGTGCTGGTCTGGACCCCCATCTTCCCCTGATCCCACCGCTTTTCCGCCGAGGGTCCATGGAGCCCGGAGCGAAGGAAACCGCCGATGCAGTCTCCGATTTCTGCCAGGCGATGCTGGATCGGCTGGCGGGCAAAGTGGTTTGCGTGAAGCCCCAGAGTGCCTTTTTCGAGGCGCTGGGTTGGCGCGGCATCGAAGTCTTGGATCGCGTCCTTCGTGCAGCACAAGAGCGAGAGCTGCTCGTCATTCTGGACGCGAAGCGCGGCGATATCGGATCGACCGCAGAGGGTTATGCGACGGCGTACCTCGGGCCGGCCGCGCCCATGGCAGCGGACGCGTTGACCGTGAACCCCTATCTCGGGTCTGACAGTCTGGAGCCATTCCTGGCTGCCGCTGAAGCTCATGGCGCAGGTCTGTTCGTGCTCGTGAAGACGAGCAATCCGGGCTCGGGGGATTTCCAGGATTTGGAGATCGACGGTCAGCCCCTTCACGCCCGAGTGGCCGGGCTCCTCGACCGGCTGGGTTCTCGCCTCCAAGGCGAAGAGACCGGATGGTCGGGCCTCGGGGCGGTAGTGGGCGCGACCTATCCCGAGACCGCCCGCAACGCGCGCGCCGCGATGCCTAACAACCTGATCTTGGTCCCCGGCTACGGAGCCCAGGGGGGCGCCGCTGAGGCCGCCATTGCGGGTTTGGTGCCCGGGCCGTCCGGCCGACTGGAAGGTGGGGTCGTCAGCTCCTCCCGAGGGATTCTCTTCCCTGAGGGCAGCGACGTGGGAACCGCAGGTCGGTGGGAGGAGTGCATCGACGGCGCGATCGACCGCTCGGCTGCAGAACTGCGTCAGGCAACGCAACCTCGCTGATCTTCAAGGGATCGTGTCGGCGCAGGCCAGCATCGGCGCGGGAAGTCTCTGGAGCTCAGGCCCAGCGCTGCAGCCGGTACGGAGTCGCGACTCTGATCGGGGTGCGCGGAGGTTGAGCCAGCGCCTGGCATCGAAACAGATCCGCCAAGGAGCAGCCCCAAGCATTTCGTTGCCCTAGACGGCTCGAAGAGCCCGAAGCGAGGCCGGTCAGGCCTCTGTGGCCCGAGCTAGCGAGTGAACTTGCGCTCGCCCTTGCTCTGGCGAAGCCGGCGCCGCTGGAGCTTTCGCTTGAGCTTGGCGCGGTGCTTGGCGGTCTTGCTGCGGTTTCGGTGGGGCAGCTTTGTGCTTTTTCGCATGATCTCTCTCCTCGCCCCGCCGTCGGTGTCGCCTCTAGGGCCACCGGAGGCGGACCACGCTGGCAGGGTGGGCGGGTCGTCTCCGCGTCCCCCGGGGCCAGCGATTGCCAATGGGCGGGCGAAACTAGGCGAAACCGTTCAGAAAATCTACAGTCCCCCGGAATCCCCACCTGGAGGCCCTGTGCAGACCCCCCTGGACCAAATGGCCGATTTCGACCTCACGGAGGAGCAGCGGCTGGTACGCCGCACTGTCCGGGAGTTCGCCGAGAAGGAGATTTTGCCCCATGTGGAGCGCCACGAGCAGGAGGAGCGCTACCCGCTCGAGCTGATCGCGAAGCTCCCGGCCCTCGGCTTCATGGGTCCGATGATTCCTGAAGAGTATGGGGGCTCGTACTCGGACACCCTCACCTACGGGATCATCTGTGAAGAGATCGCCCGGGTCGACTGGGTGGTGGCCTCGGTCATCTCCGTGGCCAACTCGCTGGTGGCCGGCTCCATCACGAAGTTCGGAACCGAGGAGCAGAAACAGAAATGGCTGCCTCAGGTCGCCGATGGCAGTTGCCTCTGTTCCGCCTGCCTGACTGAGCCCGGCGGAGGTACCGACCTCGGCAACATGAAGACGACGGCCACCAAGGTGCAAGGGGGCTACACGCTCAACGGCACCAAGGTCTTCATCTCCCACGCCGAACACGCGGGCCTCTTCTTCGTGGTAGCGAGCGTGGATCTGTCGAAGAAGCACAAGGGGGTCACCGCGTTCCTGGTCGATCCGCGCGAAACCGAGGGCATCACCATCGGTGAGTTCCCGATGCGCACGTTGAAGCGGGACAAACTGGCCGAGGTGCACTTCAAGGACTCGTTCATTCCCGAAGACTCGGTGCTCGGGGATCCCGGACATGGATTCCCCGTGCTCGGTGCCGCACTCGATACGGGTCGTTTCTCCGTGGCCGCGCGCTGCGTCGGCCAAGCCCAACGCTGCATCGATCTCGCAGTGCCGTATGTGCTCGAGCGCGAGGCCTTCGGTCAGAAGATCGGCGAGTTCCAGATGATCCAGCAGAAGATCGCCGACATGACCTGTCGAACCCAAGCCGCTCGCAGCATCGTCTACCAGCTCGGTCGCATGAAGGACGCGGGCATCGCGCGGGCCTCGATGGAGAGCTCGATGGCCAAGTTGATGTCGAGCCAGGCCGCGGTTCAGAATGCTCTCGATGCCATCCAGGTGCATGGGGGCTATGGCCTTTCTGAGGAGTACGAGGTCGGGCGCTTGTTGCTCGAAGCCAAGTCTCTCGAATTCGGTGAGGGCACCAGTGAGCTTCACACCAAGATGATCGCCGAGTTCATGCTCGGGATTCGAAAGCAATAGAAGAAGGAGTCGACGTGCACGGGCCGGAGCGTGAACAGTTGCTGGAGATGATCCTCGCCACTTTCGAGAAGAAAGAGATCACCCTCTCCAGCGGCAAGAAGTCGAATTTCTATCTCGATTGCCGCATTCCCTTGATGAAGCCCCTTGGCCAGAAGCTGGCCGGTGAGCAACTATTGGCCCTGATGATGAAGGGCGCGTGGCCCGAGGCGGTCGGTGGAATGGCCGTGGGCGCTGTCCCCTTGGTTTCCGCCGTGCTCTCCGCCGCCGCCCACCACGACCCGGCCACGTCGCTGGAAGGTTTCTTCGTTCGCAAAGAACCGAAGGGCCACGGCAAAGGCAAGCAGATCGAAGGTGGATTCGAGCCCGGGCAAACCATCGCCTTAGTCGAAGACACCTGCACCACCGGCGGTTCCACCCTCGACGCTCTCGATCTCGTCGAGGCGGCAGGGGGCAAGGTCACGCGAATTCTCTGCTTGGTGAATCGCGGTGAGGGCGCAGACGAGGCCTTTGCCAAGCGTGGTCTCGAGGTCGAGGCGCTGTTCACACGCGAGGATCTTCCGCTCTAACTCAGCTTGAGGTTCGTCTGGACTGCTCTGAGCCGACGAATGTCGCTCACGGCAAACCAGACTCCGGTAACGTCAGGCGATGCGCGCCGTGCGAAATACCGAGAACGGAATCGAGCTGGTGGATGCACCGGCCGCCACGGGAGATGGCGTGCGGGTGCGCGTTCGTTCGGTCAGCATCTGCCAGACCGACATCAATCTATGTCGGGCCGGGGCGTTGCCCCAGATCTTCGGTCACGAGTTCGCCGGCGAGCTAGAGGATGGGACGCCGGTCGCAGTCGAACCCGGTCTGCCTTGCGGCGACTGCGAACATTGCGGTTTGGGCAGCTACGAGTTCTGTGTCTTGGCTCGAACCGCCATCCTCGGATTGACCGCCGATGGGGGGATGGCAGAAGAGGTCGTCGTGCCCGCGCATTGCATCGTGCGCCTCCCCCATGGCTTGACAGCGCGGGAGGCCTGCCTCGTGGAGCCTTTCTCGGTCAACGTGCACGGCCTGCAGATGGCCCATCTGCGCGGCGACGAGAGCGTGGCTCTGGTCGGCGGCGGCCTCACCGGTTCTGGGCTGTTCAGCCTGGCTGCCGCCAGGGCCCGGGGCAGCGAGACCTTTTTCGATGAGGCTGAAGATCATCACAACGCCGCGGCTGACCAGCTCGGGGCCAAGGTCAGCAGGCCTTCCCGAACCTTCGACGTCGTGATCGAGGGCGGCGGTAGCGACGCGTCGATCGCCAGGGCAGTGGAGCTCTGCCGACCCGGAGGCAAGATGATCTTGCTCGCGGGCTACTACGACAACAAGACCTTCCCTATGGCGCTGCTCCAGATCAAGGAACTCACCTTGATCTTCGCCACGCTCTACGGCCATCACGCCGTTGGCGGCCGCGACAGCGACGCCGCGGCAGCGCTTCTTGCGCGCCATCCGCACATCGCAGAGACGATGATCACGCATCGTCTTCCCCTCGAAGTCGCTGCGGAGGCCTTCGCGCTCGTCACATCCAAGACGCCGTCGCTGAAGGTCGTCATCGAGCCCTAGCGCGGTGCCCCTTCAGATAGGCTCGCGACGCCTTCCTTGTCGGCGGGCGGTTCCAGACGCGTGCACGCAAGGCACCGTGGGCATTGAGCTTCAGCATCCGTTCGAAGTCGTGTGGATGCGATCCCAAGACTCGGCGACCAGCGCCGAATCGACAGGCCGGCAGTTTTCCCCGCACACTCGGCTGGCCGGTGCGCCGGTCTAGGCTGCCGAGCTATGGTCGTCCGCCGGTTCCACGAACCAAGAACTTAGGGTGGGCCCGAGGAGGAAAGATGCGCTGTGCGGCCCTGACATGCTTGATCTTCACATTCCTTTCGAGCCCCATGCTGGCGGAGGAGGCGACCGATTCAGCGATGCGGCTAGCCAGCGGAAACGCTTGGACGCAATTCACCCAACGCATCGATGCGGTCGGCAAGGGCATCCTCAGCGACAAATTCCCCGGCACCCCGGCCGACCGCGCCGAGGGCTATCGGCACCTCGCCCGGATGGTCGGAATGGCGTTGCAGTGGGAGGTGGACTTCGCCGACACCGACTTCCCGACCTTCTACCGCCACGACGACGATGTCACCCGTTGGGGTGGACCCAACGTCGACAACACCTATCTGCGTGCTCGGATTCGAGGGGACGCAACCTACCGCGTCTGGGGAAACGTGACGGGTATCCAGGATCTGATCATCTCGACCCGCAACGGTGACATGCACGACGGCAAGACCGGGGTCTCCGGGGGTCTGGATCGAAGCGAACTGCCCATTCAGGCGGACGGAAGCTTCGAGATCCATCTGGGCCCCGAAGTCGAGAAGGGCAAGGGGATCCGCACGACGCCGGACACAGACCATGTCGGCATTCGGCAGTATTTCTACGACTGGGCCAACGAGAGTCCCGGGATCTTCCACATCGAGCGCATTAGCGACGGCCCGGCCCACCCTCTGCCCTTGGCGCCAGAAGAGATGGCGCGGAGACTCGATCGAGCCGCCAACTGGGTCGAGAAGACGGTCTTCTTCTGGAGCGAGTTCCAGAGCAAGCGCACCGGCGCCTTCCCCGACAACCAGGTCATCCCTCCGGCCTCGGTGCCCGGGGGCGCGGCGGACATCTTCTATGGCGCGATCAACGCCAAGCTCGGTCCGGACCAGGCGCTCTTGATCGAGATGGACCCCCCGGACGCGCGCTACTGGAGCCTCCAGTGGTACACCTTCGGCTGGTTCGAGTCCCCGGACTTCGTGAATCGACAAACCAGTCTGAACGGGGCGCAAGCCCGTGTCGATGCAGACGGCAAAGTGCGAATCGTGGTCTCTTCACGGGATCCATGGATTCAGAACTGGATCGACACCGAAGGCCGCGATCGGATCGCCATGAATCTGCGATGGATCTGGTCGAAGAACAACCCGACTCCTACGGCGAAACTCCTTCCCCTCAGCGAGGTGCCGAAACACCTGCCGAAGGGAACCCCGGTCTTTGATGCCGCCGCGCGCAAAGCACAGATCGACACCCGCCGGACACACTTGGAGCGACGCTTCCGCCGTTAGTTCCGCACTGCTGATTCGTTCCGCCCGGTGCGAACTGAGCTGCGACCCGCCCCCTCGCACCCGCTCGATAAAGCCAGGCTACTCGCGATCTCGCTTGTGGGGCAGGTCGCGGATGCGCTTGCTGAACTGCTTGTGGGCCTTTCTCTGCTCGTGGCGAGCGCGTTTGTCCTTCCGAGCCGCCAGACGCTGCGCCTCGCGACTCAGTTTGTGAAAGGAGGCCAAACGGTCTTCGCTCAGACGGCCCTCCGAGAGCGCCGCCTGTACCGCACAGCCGGGTTCATTGGAGTGGCCGCAGTCGTGAAACCGGCACTCCGCCATCAGAGCTTCGACATCGGGGAAGGCAGACTCCACGCCTCCCGTGTCTTCCCACAAACCCACCTCGCGCAGGCCAGGCGTGTCGATCAGCACCGCTCCTCCGGCGATCGGAACGAGCTGGCGATGGGATGTGGTGTGGCGGCCCTTGTCATCACTTTCGCGGGTCTGCGAAGTGGCGAGCCGCTCCGAGCCGACCAAGCGGTTGACTAGGGTCGACTTGCCCACGCCTGAGGGGCCGAGCAACGCCACGGTATGGCCGTGCAGTAGAAACGGCCCGAGTTCGTCGAGCCCGTCTCCGGTCAACGCGCTCACGGCAATCACCGGATGGCCTCCCGCGGCTTCGTAAGCCTCACCGAGCACAGCACCCAGATCTTCGACGAGGTCTCGCTTCGTCAGGACGACCACCCCTTCTGCTCCCCCCTCGCGGGCGAGCGCGAGCGTGCGTTCGATGCGTCGACTTCTCCATTCTGTACCGGAGGACGCCGTGACGAAAACAGTGTTGACGTTGGCCGCAAGCAATTGCGCCTCTGCGGCCCGGTCCGGCGTTTTTCGGATCAGCGCAGTCCGTCGAGGGACGACACCGATCACGGTGCCTCTTCGCTCTCCTGGCCGCGGCGTGACAGCGACCCAGTCGCCGACACCCGGCAACGCGAGCTCGTCGAGCGCACGGTGACGAAACCGGCCCGACACTTCCGCATCGAGGACGCCGCCCGCCCATAGGAGCCGCAGCGATCCTCGGTGCTCTTCCGCGACGCGGGCTGGCACTGCCTTTTGATCCAATTCCAAAGTCTTGAAGGCAGACGCCCACGCGGCCGTCCACCCGAGATTCTCGAGACGCTCCAATACACCATCCTCACCAGGAGACCCGATCGCCCATAGAGCGCGTAGATGCCGTGCCTCAGGCGCGTTGGGTCCGGTGGGACGTGTGGAGCTAGAACGAGTCGGACTAGTTGCTAGGCCCGCAAGGAGGCAGCGGTATCGCGTCGATCGCGCACAAGGGTCATGGTGCCTCCTTCATGGAGCCGGAATGGCCCTGGGCTCAGAGTAAGCGGAGGAGGCGACTCGAGGCAAGGCCAAAGAACGGGCCGCCCGAGAAAAGGGGGCCCGCTTCCGTTCGTTCAGGCGGTCAACTGAGCAAGTCTGGCCATGCCCGGCACGCGAGACTTCCCGACGATCCAGGCCGCCGTCTTCTGGGCGGCGAGTGCCGGCTGCATGATCGGCCATTCGTGTCCTCGGACGTCGCGTAGTTCCCGCACTTCGAAGTCTTCGAAGACCAGGCCCATCCAGGCACGCAGGTCGCGGGGCACGCGAAAGAACTCGTCGGCCTGCGCTTGCAGCACGGTGCACGGGATGTCGAAGCGAACGCCCCGGCTGCCCGATGCATCGTAAAGAAGTCGAAACTCCTGGAGCTGAAGCCGGGAGAGGTCTTGTGCCAAGGCCCACGAGGCCCGGGGCCGACGAAGAAGGTTGGCTACCTGGCTCCCGCCGAACTTCAGGTGAAGGGAGAGGGCACGGGAGATCGGCCCTGTGCGCCCCAGCAACTGATTGGCTGCGATGCGGGCACCACGTATCAGAAATCCCCAGGGGCCGTAGCGGACCGGAAGGACCGGGTCCAAGGCGAGGATTCCGCCGGGTGTCGGGTGGAGGTTGGCCATGCACTGGGCCACCGCGCCTCCCGTGGAGTGACCCACGAGGGTGTAGCCGTCTTCGAGGCGGCCCTCGCGGCCGAGCTCACGCAGCACCGCGCGGGTCAGTGCGACGCATGCGCGAAAGCTACGGGGCGGTTCGCGAAGACTGTTGTTCGGATAGAGGAAAGGAGCCAGAACGCGAAAGCCCTGCTTACCAGCCAGCCGTTGGAGAAACTCGTACTGGTTGGGGGCGCGACCGTAGCCGTGAAGAAACACGAGAGTGGGGCCGCCTTCGGCCCGCCATTCGTCGATGGGGATCTGCTGGCCTGCGACCTGAACGAAACTGGTTTGACGTTGCATGGGTCCTCCGGTGAGTGACCTCTAGAGCAAAGTGCGTGCCATCCGACTCCACGCGTCTCCGCGCTCTTCGGGCCGTCCTTGGGCTCGACTCGTACACCGGATGCACTTCAGGGGTCATCGGGTGCCATGGGGCCCGTCCCGTGCGCGCCCTGAGCCCTTCTTGGCGCTGGCACGCCATCTGCATTGTGACGGGTTGCGCCTGACTCTCACAGAAGGAACAACCATGGAACGCAGCATGATGGATCTCGATACCCACGCTTGGAGGCTCCAAGTATGGATCGCCTTTGGAATGGCCCTCTCCTTGACCACGGTCGGCGTGCTCTACCTGCCCGTCGACATGTGGGTGAAGGGTTATCTCGGCGTCGGCCTCTACTTCACGGTGTCCTCCGCCTTCACTCTGGCGAAGACCCTGAGGGATGGGCACGAACGCGAGAAGCTCACGAACCGAATTTCCGAAGCCAAAGCGGAGCGCATGCTCCGCGAGTACAGCGAGGAGGCGGCCTAATGCTCCACCTACGAATTCGACGACTCTATGCAGCCCTCGCCGGACATCGAGTGACGGAGCTCGAAGCCTCTCACCCGGAGGCGGTGCTCGACTATGAGCGCGAGCAGCTTCGCCTCCAGGTGGCTCGCTACAACCAGAACTTGGCCGGTCACGCCGGCCTGTGTGAGCGCCTCCGCGTTCGCGGCCGGAACCTTGACCGCAGTCGGATCCACCGACCAAGCGATCGCGATCCGCGACCATCACGTGGACGTGCGAATCCTCGACGGCTTCGCGCGCACCGAGGTGACCCAAACCTTCTTCAATCCGAACGACCGCGATCTCGAGGCGGTCTACGCATTCCCAGTCCCGAAGAGCGCAAGCCTTTCGGAGATGACGATCGCTGCCGGCGAGCACGAGATCCACGGCGAAGTCGTCGCTCGTGAGAAGGCAGAGCAAGTCTACGAGGAAGAGCGCAACAACGGGCGCGACGCAGGCCTGGCCAAGAAGAACAGCTACCAGACCTTCGAGTTCCGCGTCGCGCGCGTCCCCGCCGGCCAAGAGACGCAGGTGCGCTTCGTCTACTACCAGCCTCTCGAACTCGACACTGGAGTCGGACGTTATGTCTACCCGCTCGAGGACGGAGGCACCGACGAAGTCGCGACTAGCTTCTGGATGCCCAACACGAAGGTCGAACGCTCGTTCTCTGCAAACATCGAGTTGAAGTCGAGCTCGCCGGTCGCCGACGTGCGCGTTCCCGGGTTCGAAGCCGCGGCGCAGATCGAGCAAAAGGGTGAAGGCCAGTACGTCGCGCGCATTGCGCAGCCCGGCGGAACGCTGGAGCGCGACCTCGTGTTCTACTACCGCCTGGTCGACGACCTGCCCGGCCGCGTTGATGTCATCGCCTTCCGCGACGACCGCAGCAAACACGGCACCTTCATGGCGGTCGTCACTCCGGGTATCGACCTTCAGCCTCTCAACCAGGGCGCGGACTACATCTTCGTGCTCGACACCTCGGGCAGCATGTCGGGCGGCAAGCTCGCCACGCTCGCGCGCGGTGTAGAGAAGGCACTCGGTGCGATGAACCCCGACGACCGCTATCGCGTCATCGGTTTCGGAAGCTCCGCCTACCAAATCACCAAGGACTTCGAAGCCGCAACGCCCGAGAACGTGAAGAAGACGATCGAGGCCGTCGCCAACCTGAGCGCCGGCGGCAGCACGAACCTCTATGAGGGC
>JAVJHY010181331.1:0-22100 GCA_035593235.1 Phascolosoma agassizii
CTTTTATCATTGTTTGGCTCCCTTCAAAGAAGAGGTATCCTTGTAGTGGATCTTTTGTGATGTGAATGTCTGGATTAGCGCATATAAAAGCTTTGTCAGGAGCATTCCTTTTATATTTGAACCAACAGTTATTTTTCCAGTCGTTGTAATACAGGTTATTGTTCGTGTCTATTGTCAATAATGCCGGAAAAGGCTTTTTTTCATTTCTTTCCTCATTATTTATTAGGGTGTTAACCTGATAAAATGGTGTGATTTTTCTCAAAGCATTGTTTTCTGTGCTGACGATATAAATATTGCCTTGAGTATCTATGCTTAGGGCTTTAGGTGAATCAAACCTTGCTTCAAGCCCCGGCCCATCCTTGAATCCCTTTTCTTCAGCTCCCGCAATCAAGTAGACCTTATACCCTTGATTGGACTGAATCAGTACAGGCGATGTTTGAGGCTGAGCTGATTCTTTGGCTGCTCTAGAGGACGGAAGTCGTTTGCCAGTTTGTGGCATGGGCTGACAAGCGAGAATTCCAAATAGAGATATTATGAAAACGGTGCGGTTGAGTTTCATTTCTTTTTATCCTTTGGGAGTGGTCGAAGATGAAACGATTAAAAACACATGAAAATATGCCGAGAGGGCCGGTCTGTTCTTCATTTGAAACCTCGCCTGATTGGGTTATCACTTACTTTGTCTTTACTCTATCAAAAATAAAATAATAATCAAGTCCTAACTTAGGGTATGATAGGTTTATGTTTAAGTCAAAATTAATGTATTTCGCCTCAGTTCTTGTGTTGACCGGGCCTTTGCTTCCTTTGCCTGCCCAAGCGTACTCTGGGTATTTGGACCAAGTTCGCATGCAGTACCAACAGAATTACAAATGCAACCTTTGCCACCAGAGCAAGGGCTTAAATGTATTTGGCAAAGATTTTAAAAAAGCCCGCAAGCAGGCCCGACATCTGCGCAAGGTACTTGCCATACTGGCCCGCTGGGACAGTGACAAAGACGGCATTCAAAACCAGATTGAGCTTTTAAAAGGCACCCTGCCAGCGGATCCCCAGTCTCGCCCCAAATAAGAGAGTATACACCTTGTTTTTTATTCCCATTGTCTCTTTTGAGCATTTAGAGTTGGCCCATGTCTATGGGGCCGAGGTCTTTGAGCTGGGCTTAAGTGGCCTGTGCTTAAATGGCTCTGATTATGATTTGAACTTAGATCAGTTGTTTTTGGCCATAGAAATGATTCAGCTTTGGGGCAAAGACTATGTCTTGCGCTGTGATATTTACCCCTCAGAGGCTGAGTTAAAACAATTGACTGAGCTGCTCACAAACTGGCCTGAACATGTGCCTTTGGCGATTGTCTTCCATGATGTGGCCATCAAGGAAATTTGGAGTGCTGCCTTTCCCCAGAGTGAATGGATCTTAGGTCATTTAGAAACCCCTCAGCATTTGAGTGGTTTTTCAGACTATATATCCAAAGGGGTTGATCAGTTTCAGGTTCTGCCCAAAGACCTTGCTCTGATAGAGGGGGCCCAAAGCGAGTGGCCCCAAATCGGTGTGTATGGCATGAGCATTGGCAGACCCATTCAGTATCACTTGACTGATTTAGAGTCTTGGTCACAAAAATCGGCCTGCTCACAGGACAAAGCCAGCAAATCAGCAGAGGGGGTGCCGGGATACACTTGGGCCTTTGATCAGTTTGGTGGCTATTTATTGCCTGAATGGCCTTTGTGGCCAGATGACATACATGGCATGGGCCTGAAAGGGCACAGCATGGCTTTGGGAGCGTGTTCTGAGATTGGCTTGGCCCTCTTGGTTGATTATTTATATGTGCCTCAGGGGAAAAGCGAGCAGGACACCGTGCAGGTTATGAATGAGCTAAATATCTTAACCCCAGCTTTAAAACACTTAAACTTGGCCCCTGAACACACTTTTTTAGGTCAGGTGATTGAAACAGGTAAAGGGTGCTCTGTGGTTAAGGTCACGCATAGAATTGGGGTGGGAGATGAGGTCTTTTGGTCTAAACTTAACCTGAGTGGCAAAGTGGATACCCAGCAACTGCAACGCTTTGATGGTGAAATTGTGAATGAGGTTAAGCCCGGAGACTTCCTGATCTTAAGGGAACCTTTAGAAAACTTTGCTTTCTTAAGGAAAAAGAAAGAAAGTTAAAATCAGTTTATCTAAACCAGTAATTGTATCTGCCCACAGTATTGACCTGTAAAGCACGGGGGTTGGTATTGATCTGATCCGTTGCACTGCCTACCATAGAGGTGATTGGACTGGCTACCGCAGCCACCGCACCAACGGGGGGAACAAAGAACCCTACAACTTTGGCTATGGTGCCTAAATCTCTAAGAAAAGATCCGAATTGTTTGGCGAAAACACTGCCCTTACTGGGGGGCACGTATTGCCGTGATGATGTTAATACACGGCTCTGACGAAAGGTATCACGAGGCATGCCAGCAATCGAATGTGGGTTATAATGAACCCGATGTTGTTTGGCCATCTCGTCTACAACAGAGCTTTGTGAGTATGCATAGTTTGCCCTAACGGCAGGAAAACGTTGTGTTAACATTCATTAATCCTTTCTTATACTTCTATTATCCTGTCATAACCTAAACTCTTGCCCGCTTAAATTAAGGCTAATGGAAAACTGGATTAAATAAAGGTTAAGTTTAGATGAAATATATAATTGGAATTGATACGTCTAGGGTCCCAATCCGTTTGGCTATAAGGGATTCGGAGGGTTTGCTCTTTCAAACCACTTACCGTCAGAAAAAAATGGAGCACCTTCCCCTCTTTATTCAGCATATTCTTGATTTACTGGAGATCCCAAACCAAGACCTGATCGGGCTTGGAGCCATTACGGGACCCGGCAATTATACGGGGTTAAGGGCGGGTTTGACCTTGGCCAAAACCATGGCTCAGGTTCTTAACCTTCCTTTATATGGATTTAATAAGCTTAATGTCTTGCTCTATGGGGCCCGCCATTTGAAGCAAAAAATCAGCCCCCTGATCAATATTCGTCAAAAACAGGTCTATACCACTGTGGGGCAATATGGTGACCCAATAGACTCTGATGCCTCAGACTTTCAGAGTGTGCTTTTAGAAACGTGGATCGCCCAGAATAAAACAGACCATCCTGATCTCTTGTACTGTGGTGACCCTTATGATTTTGAGGGGGAGCCTGATTTCCCTTTTGTTAGTGTTGAGAACAGCGCAGATTTGGTGGCCCAGTTGACTTGGAATGCTTATCAAGCCAACCCTGACTCTCATCCCTATGAGATTGTGCCTTTTTATATTCGCCCTGCGGTGGTCGCACCCAAGCAGAAAGCCGGTCAAAAAAAATGAAGCCTTATTCCATGTCCGAATCCATGCCAGACCTTAGAAAAAATTATGAGCAAGAAGAACTTGGCAAAACCGACCTTCTTGAGAACCCGATCATTCAGTTTAAAACATGGTTTGATCAGGCATTGGGTTCTGATGAAGCCGAACCCAATGCCATGACTTTGGCCACTGCAACCCCTGAGGGCAAGCCTTCTGCCCGCACCTTATTGATCAAAGGCTTAAGCACAGAGGGGATTGTCTTTTATACCAATTATAAGAGCCGTAAAGGCCGCGAGTTAGCACAAAACCCTCATGGGGCAGCGGTATTCTATTGGCCCACTTTAGAACGACAGGTGCGTTTAGAAGGGCTGATAAAAAAAATCCCCCAAGCCGAAAGCCAGCATTATTTTTCTCTGCGCCCCCGAGAAAGTCAATTGAGTGCTTGGGTGTCAGCTCAGAGTGAGCCTGTTGATTCACATGAGGTGCTTTTAAATGCCTTTAATGAAGTTGAAAAAAAGTACCATGAGATTGAGAGGCCCTGTCCTGAACATTGGGGTGGCTATTGCCTTCAGCCTGTGTCTTTTGAGTTTTGGCAAGGACGTCCGGGGCGCTTGCATGACAGGCTCAAATACACTTTAGATGCAGGTGTTTGGGGACTAGAGCGTTTGGCCCCTTAGATCATTCAGGGTGAGCTCCAGGCGTTTTAAAAAAGCATTGATGCTCTCAATGCTTTGATATCCCAGATGTCCAACCCTAAAAAACTGCCCCTCCAATTTACGCTGGGCCCCGCCAAGACTGACTTGATACTGGTTAAGCAAATGCAAGCGAATGGCATCAGCTTGGAGATCTTTAGGGGGCAAAAGGGGCGTGACTGAGCGGGAGGCATCGGTCTCATTTTTGACCCAAGGGATCAATCCCAGTTGAATCGCGTGCTGGCGTAAATGGCTTCTCAGGTGCTCATGGCGGGCTTGAATATTTGTCAAACCTTCGGTCTGCATCAGCTTGAGAGCTTCTTTTAATCCAAAATAGACCGTCATGGGTGGGGTCCAAGGGTTGAAGTGTTTTTTTGCATAATCATGGGTGACCTTGAAATCCAATGTATAGCGAGGGCATTCTGCTGTTTTATATGCGTGCCAAGCCTTTGGGCTGATACTGACAAAAGACAGGCCCGGTGGGCTCATAAATGATTTCTGTGAGGCTGTGATGACCAGATCCAGTCCCCATTCTTTGACGGGCAAGGGCACTGTGCTTAAGCTGGATACAGCATCAATTATGCTGAGGCACTCATGTTTTTTTAATATGGGGATGATTTCCTTTAAGGGATTGAGAACCCCTGTTGAGGTTTCTGAGTGAACCATCAAAAAAGCCTTGATTTGGGAGCCATACTTTAGAAACAGTGTTTCTATTTCTGATGGGCTAATCAGGTCTCCCCATTCTTTTTCAAGGCGAATGACATTTGCCCCAAAGGCCTCTGCCATATTTGCAAACCGGTGTCCAAATGAACCGTTGACCACAGCCAAAACAAGATCTCCAGGTGAAAGTGTGTTGACCAGTGCGGCCTCCATTGCTGTGGTGCCTGAACCCGAAAACATGAGTATATCATCGGGGGTTTGATAGGCCCACTTAAGCCCGTTTTCGATTTCTTGAAAGAGCCCTTCCCACTGGGCGCTCCGGTGGTTGATTAAAGGGTGTTGCAGTGCAGCCTGCACACTTGGGGGCAAAGGGGTGGGGCCGGGTAACATAAGTAGGGGTGTCATGGTTTTTCTTCTTTTTAAGTGCTATGTGTCTTGATCTGTTTTGGGCAAAGCCCGAGGCATGACCCAGGTTTCTCCTGAGGCCAGGGTCTCCAGTTGGAAATAGGGACCATAAACCTGATTTAAAAGCTCGGGCTTTAAGATGTCTTGAGGGGGGCCAAGGGCCATTTGCTGTCCTGTTTTAAGAACCAATAAACGGTCACTATAGCGTTGGGCTAAATTGAGGTCGTGCAGGACCATGATCACAGCCAATCCTTTTTGAGTCAGGCCACGTATGTATTCCAAAGCCTGAATCTGGGTTGCGATATCTAAGTGCGATGTGGGTTCATCTAAAAGCAACAACTCAGGCTCTTGTACAAGGGCCCGTGCCAACTGGGCCCGTTGAAACTCTCCGCTGCTCAATTGGCTAAGGAGATGTTCTGAGAGTGTGGTCAGTTGAAACTGTTTTAAAGCAGCTTCAACAATCTCTGCACCTTTTATATCAGGTGTTCTAAAGTCACCTTGATAGGGAAATCGTCCCAAAGCCAAATAGTCTCGGACATTGAGTGCAAAGGGAGGCAAGGGTTCCTTTGGGTTTACAAAGGCCAATTTTTGAGCCAGTTGGGCCTGAGACCAATATGTCAGGGGGCGACCTTCTAAATGTACACTCCCCTGAGAGGCCTTGATAAAACGCCCCAATAATTTGAGCAGGGTTGATTTTCCCGCACCATTGGGGCCAATAATACCCAAGGATTCCCCTTTGGATAGTTTAAATGAAACCTCTGACAAAAGGGTTTTTTTCGAGATTTCAAATCCCAATTGTTTGACCGATAAAATCTCTGACACGGCTATTGGGCTTGTTTGAGTAATTCGTTCAGTTTTTTCATGACTTTAAGAATCTTATCTTTGTCTTTGGCATTGGGCTTGAGCTTTAAATAGGCTTTGAACTCTACCAAAGCTTTGGTGGCCAAGCCTGTTTTGACATAGGCGACAGCCAAGTTGCGATGGACATCGGCGCGTTGGGGATCGCTTTTCAAGGCCTTTTCAAATTCTTGAATAGCAGCGGGATAGTTCTTTTGATTGAAGTGCGAAATGCCTTTTAAGGCCAAAGCATCGACATAGTTTGGATTGGCTTTGAGAGCTGCTGTAATATGTTTTTTAAAATTGGCTTCATTTTTTTCTTTGTGAAAATAATAAGCGGCAAGTAAATAATGGGCTTCAGGGTGATTTGGTGTTAATAGAATTGTTTTTTCAAAGAGGGTTCGGGCCTGCTCCGAGGCGTCTTCAGCTTTATATATTTTTCCAAGTTGAAAAAAAGCTGACGAAAATTTGGGTTTTTGGAGCGTGCTATCTTTAAATAGTTTTTTGGCTTTTGCAACCTTATTTTGTTTTAAATAGAGCATACCCAAGCGGTAGGTGCTGTCAGAATACGCGGGATCCAGTTTGAGCAGGCGCTCAAAGAACTGAATGGCTGTAGGGATATTTTGAATTTCATCATAGAGGCGAGCCAAATCATAGATCGCGGGAGTGTAGTCAGATTTGAGCATCAAGATATTATTAAAAATACGAATGGCTTTGAGGGGCTGATTCAGTTTTTCATAGCTGAGTCCCATTTGGTGATGGGCACCGATATGGGTGGGCTTTAAAGAAACTGTCCGAATAAATTCAGAAATGGCAAACTGATCTTGGCCCAATTTGCCATAGACCAGACCCAATTGATAGTGGGCTTCTACAGAGTTGGGGTAACGGGTAGCAGCCTGTTGGTAGGTTTGCATGGCCAACTTCCATTTTTTTTCAATGCCATATTGCATGCCCTGTTGGAGATAAGAGGCTTGTGAGCCTTGGGCCTGAATGGTGGTGTTGTTTGCTGGCAGTGCCTGAATGGTGTTTGTTTTGAGTTTTTTTTCAATGCGGCTCAAGTTAGAGCGGGCTTGGGTGTGCCCCGGCTGAAAAACAAGAACCTTGCGATAGGCTTTGGCTGCTTTCTCAAGCACCCCTGCTTGGGCATAAGATAGGGCCAGGTTATAGTAAACATCAGCATCACCCTTGCCATAGTGGGTAATTGTTTCATAGGTTTCAATGGCCTTATTCCACTCTTGTCGCTCAATATAGGCCACCCCCAGATTGTTGTAGGCCTCCATATATTTGGGGCGCAATTTGATGGCCTTGCGATAGGTTTTAATGGCTTCAACCAGGTTCTTATTAAAATAATGAACCACCCCTAAGTTATATAGATACTCCGGGTTATTGGGCTCCAATAAGGTGAGCTGTTGATAGTAATTGATGGCCGCATCATATTGCTTGTTTACATAGGCCTGATAAGCCTGTTGTTTGAGCTCTTTTTGATCGGCTCCGTAGATAGGAGTGCTGAGCATGCCTATAAAAGCCATGCTCAAGATGATTATTTTTCTGGTGCGCCTTTGTGGACCCATGTTGCGTATGCCTCGGATAATTTTAATGCTTTTTGTTGAAAGGGTTGGGGGCGGTTATTGACAAAGGTCAAAAACTTGGCCAAATCGTCAGGTTCAATTTCACGTAAGATATCAAACATTGGAATGCCTAAAAATGCCCCTTTGCTTGGGGTGGGAAGTTTTTGGCCGTAAGGGGCGCAGTTGCGAATTTCTTCAATGGCGCGGGTCATCCATTGGTTTTCTTGGTCCTGGTTGCCAGGCTGGTATTCTTTGATGTCTAACTCTGTCAGAAAAGGGCGGTTATGAATGGTTGAGAAAAAAATCTTTCCTTCAAGTAAGAGACCAAAACCCATAGAGGGTGCTGGCGGTTGAGCGGGTTCTAATGAGAGGGGGGCGGTTCCGTGGGGAATCGGTGCTGTTTTTGAGCGTGTCGCAGTGCGTTGTGAGGTTTTGGGGCGAGAGATGGGCTTTTTGCTGCCCCCTAAACCCAATCGCTCTGAAATAGTACGCAAAACCACGGTAAACTCGACCACAATCGCTTTAGCGACCCCAATCGTCATAGAATGCAGCCCATGAAGTACTGCTTCTGCTAAACCAGTTAAGTTTTCACCAATGGGTGCAAAAATATTGTGCATTGAACTGCTCATACGTTCGCCCACTGTATCCAGTGTTTGCCCCATGGAATTAGAAATCCGTCCCATTTCATCATTCATTTCTTGGACATATTGATCCAAATGATTGGTTGTTTTATGTGGAATGGGTTTCTTTGCTTTGCCTACTGCATTGCTTCCATTTTTAACAGGGGGTAAAGGCCCTGTTAAAAGTGCCTTGGGGTCATCTTTTTCAGCTTCCTTGGGAACAAGCTGATTGGTTTTCTTTTTCTTACTTTCTTTGATTGCTTCTCGGCTAAAGGACATATTGTCACTCCATTGCTCATTTGCAAAGAGTTCATCAGTTGAGATTTTTTTGCGATCCGCCATTGATATAAATAAATCCTTTTTTAATAGCCAATAAATTGCCCTGAGATTATTATAGCCGATTAAAAACTCAGGCTTGTTCTTTTGGTCTGAGCAAAGAATAAAATTTATATTTATTTATTTTGTTTTCTCTGGTTTTAAGGCGACGCCTTGATAGGTATATCCCAGAAATTTAGGGGCTGAGGACATATAGAACTCTTTGATCTCTCCCCATTCCAAAAAACTTTGATCAATGGCTTCTTTGATATTCACTGTGAGTTGACAGCCATCACCGCAAATTTTTTGAATGGGGTTTAAACGGTTTTGCCAGGTTTGCACCGATTTATCGGGACTTAAGCCATGCTCTATAAAGTAAAACTTGGACCCGGGTTTCAAAACCCGGTGAACTTCACTGAGTGTCTGTTCAAGTGCTTCTATACTGCACATGGTCCAAGAGCTTACCACGGAGTCAAAAAAATTGGTTTTAAAAGGCAGGGCCTCACCTCCCAAATAATGGATCTCAACAGGGATCTTGCTTTTGGCAATCTTTTCACTGACCAGTTTGCTCATGCCTGTATTTGGATCAACGGTAATGATTTTATCAACCTGTTCTGGGTAGCAAGAGAGGTTTAGCCCCGTGCCAAAACCAATTTCTAAAACAGTGCCATAGGTCTCTTTCAAAAGCTCTCTGCGCAACCCCATCAGATAATCTGATGACATCAATTGATCTAAAATCCTAGGGAAAATATGTTTTGAATAAAACCCCATACTTGATATTTACCTGTCTTTTTAATTAATGATTGTTCAAAACCATTACTTTGCCATGCTCTTGAATATACTTGGGCTCACTATTATAGCCATAAATAGCATAACTATTGATTTTCCCTTGGCTCACAATAGGTTGGTAACTTACGATACCGGCTACTGCTGGGGCTCCTTCATTCATATAGGCGTGGTTGAGTCCTTGTTTTGATACCTTGTAAAGCGTGAATCCCCATGCGTCTTTGGTTAGAGGAAAGGGGTTCTGAATATTTTTCCAATAGATATTTTTATCATTCTTGGCTGTAAACTCTAATACCTCCAGTGATTGTGGATATTTTCCGTGATCCATAGCATAGGTTTCAACCATAGTCTGAAGGGCCCGCATATTTAATTTTGTGTGAACTTGAATCAGTGTATAGCCTCCTGCGCCAATTGATTTGATGGCAAGATGGTATGTAATGAATAAAATGAGGGCCAAAAATAGAATAAGTTTGACCCCTAAGTTCGGCTCTGGCCTGCCGTGTTCTTCGAGTTGGCTTCCTGAAAGCAGATCGGTGAGTGACATATGAAGGGGACTGAACAAGGATATATTTAAGATTGAGATACCAATGGCACTCCAAATCAAAGGAAGGATAAGGTCAAATAAGGAATCTGTGCTCCAGCCATTCATTAACCAGAAGTAGGAGACTATCAAAGCTGAGAACAGGCCGTAGTTTAAAATGTTTCTCCAGAATATAATCAAGGGTGCAAAACGCAAACCTGCTTTTGCAAGGTGGATGCCGGCCAAATATTCTCCTAAACTCTGGATTTCGAATTGCAAATAGCTGAGGGCAATTAATCCACTGCAGCAAAAAATAGGCAGCAGGGTCATGATGCTGTTCGGGAAAATGAAGAGACCACAGAGTGTGTCAACAGTGATAAAAATAAATAATAAAATACCGTCAATGAGTGCGGCAGTCCATCTTTGATGTATCGAAACCTTTGGCATGGCAGTTATTTTAGCACCGAAAATTTAAATCAACAAATAAAGTGTCAATGCAAACTCGGTTTTGAGTTATTATAAACCCATGGCTTTTATACGTTCCTTTTTTCAATCTGATAGTTTTAATCCCCGAGAGACCGAGTTCTCTTTTGTTCTACGCCTTTTGGTTGTGATCACCGTGTCTATCGCAATCATGGCAACGGCCCAAGCGATCAGTAGTCCACTTTATGTGCCTCTTGTGGCCATTGGCGCTTCTTGGTTGGGCTCCTGGATCAGTTGGCATCGCAAAGAGGCTAAAAACTGGTGGATTAAAATCATTTTGGCTTTGTTAATGCTTTTTGCTTTGGCCAACTTCATGGTGGATATTTCAGATAACCCCTACGATGCCCGCGTTCCTTTAGCCAGCTTATTGATTTGGCTGCAGGTTTTGCACAGTTTTGACTTGCCCCGCCGCAAGGATATATTTTATTCTCTTTGGGTGGGACTGATTTTGATCAGTGTGGCAGCCACAATTAGCCGGGACGTGGTCTTTGGTCTTTTTTTGCTGGGCTTTGTTGTGTTCAGCGTGGTTTGTTTGTTTTATAGTCATTTGTCCAGTCAAAAAGTGACTAAAATGCCTGTTAAATTTGGCTCCCGACTTTTGCTTCCCATGGTGCTTCTGAGTCTTTTGGTGTCTTTTGTAACCTTTCTTTTTATCCCCCGCTATGAAGGCATGAAGATGCGGACTTTGCCCATGTCGATGAAAATCCCTAATTTGCCTATGTTCAAAGGTGAAATTAAAAATAAATCCTATCAAAACACGTCTTCTAAATCATCAAAATCAGAGCAGCAAAAAAAGAAGGACCGCAAAAAGTTTGACCCGAATGCCTATTATGGTTTTAGCACTGAACTGGACCTCAATTATAGAGGCAAACTCTCTGATGAGGTCGTGATGCGGGTCAAAACCAATCGGCCTGAATATTGGCGGGGTATGGCTTTTGACCACTATGATGGCCAGCGTTGGAAGATGACCTATCCCTATCAACTGAAAAGAATAGGGCACGGTGTTTTGCCCATGTATGTGAGAGAAAGCAGCCGTTTAAAACGCAATATTGTGGCCACAGAAAGGGTAACCCAAACCTTTTATATAGAAAAAGATCAAAGCAACTTGGTCTTTAAAGCCAATTATGCTGAGCAATTGTATTTTCCCACCAGTTATGTGCTCTTAGATCTTTATGGCAGTTTGCGTAGTCCAATTGAATTGTTTGAAGGGACCACTTATAGTGTGGTTTCTGAAATCCCTCAGTTTACAGCCCAAGACCTGAAAACGATACCTTATCAGAAACTTGAGACAAAACAAGTTCATAGCATGTATTATCAAGTGCCAAACACAGTATCTGATCGGGTTAGAGAGTTGGCTAAAACCCTTAGGGCGAAGTCACCGACCCCTTATGACTTGGCTGTCAATACTGAAGCTTATTTAAGAACAAGTTTTCCCTATAATTTAGATATTCCTGAATTCCCCGAGACCGCAGACACTTTAGATTATTTCTTGTTTGAACAAAAGGCTGGTTATTGTGAGCACTTTGCCTCTTCTATGGCGATTCTTTTGCGAACAGTGGGTTTACCCACCCGTTTGGTGACCGGCTATACTTCGGGCGATTATAACCCACTGACAGGTTATTTTGATGTGCGGAGCAAAGACGCCCATGGTTGGGTCGAAGTCTACTTTCCCAATCGAGGGTGGGTGCCGTTCGACCCTACCCCAGGTTATACAGGCTATATGAGTGAGCAGAGTGTTTATAAAGCGGGGCAAAGCCGGACTTGGATGCGCTTTCTTTTAAACCTTTTACCTGAAGGCATCAAAAAATATATGACCCATTTGTTAGAGTGGACTTTGGGTTTGATTACAGGGTCTTTTGGATTGGTTGGAGGTTTACTCACTGCTTTGCCCCTGCGCCAATTGGGTTGGTTGATTACAGGCAGTATTCTTTTGATTTTAGCTGGGGTATATTTCCGGAGCAGATATGTCAAAAAAGGCCTTGATCCCAATGAAGGTTGGGTGCCCACTTATTTGAGTCAGCCTCAAAAGAAGGCGGTTGTGGACACTTACCTGAATCGCTTAGATGAGTTGGCAAAGCTTGCCGAAATTGAATTTGAGTTGGGCTCAACCCCTCAAGAGAAGATCACTGTGCTTTCTGGGTATTTGGTTGTGGGTGAGTTAGAGCCATTAAACACCCTTTACTATCAAATTAGATACAGTTCTTATCGGCCTAAAGAAGGTGAGTTAGATAACTTTTACAATGGCCTAAAAAGTGTATCCACTCAGCCTAAGGCACTTTTACTTGAGTCAAGTGAACTTTCGTAAAGCCCCTTTGTATTCACTATCGGTGTAATTTGTTAGAATGAATTTGATTCAATACAGAGAATAAGTGGGACAAAATGATATGAAAAAACAAGTCCAAAATGCAGCTGAAGCCCTTGCTAACTCCAAATTAAAAGATGGTGATACCATTTTGGTGGGCGGGTTTGGCTTGTGTGGTATTCCTGAAAACCTGATTCTGGCCCTGCGGGATCTGGGTGTCAAAGAGATCACGGCTGTGAGCAATAATGCTGGCATCGATGATTCTGGCTTAGGGTTGCTATTACAAACCCGTCAAATTAAAAAAATGGTTTCAAGTTATGTGGGTGAAAATAAACTTTTTGAAAAGCAATACCTAGATGGCGAACTTGAAGTTGAGTTTGTACCTCAGGGTACTTTGGCTGAACGGGTTCGGGCAGGGGGAGCCGGTATTGGTGGTTTTTATACTCCGACAGGTTATGGAACCCCTGTGGCTGAAGGCAAAGAAACCCGTGAAATTGATGGGAAAATGTATGTTTTTGAGAAACCTATCATAGGTGAAGTGGCTTTGATTAAAGCTTGGAAAGGCGATAAAAATGGCAATTTGGTCTTCCGTAAAACAGCTCAAAACTTTAATGCCCCTATGGCAACCGCTGGAAAAATAACCCTTGCTGAGGTTGAAGAATTGGTCGAGGTGGGAGAGCTGGATCCCGATCAAATTCACACCCCTAGTATTTTTGTAAACTATATTTTCAAAGGACAAGATTATGAAAAAAGGATCGAACAGAGAACGACTCGCTAAACGGGCTGCCCTTGAGCTAAAAGACGGATACTATGTCAATTTGGGCATTGGCATTCCCACTTTGGTTGCCAATCATGTTCCTGAAGGAATGAGTGTGACCCTGCATTCAGAAAATGGTTTATTGGGCATCGGCCCTTTTCCTGAAGAAGAGGATGTGGATGCGGACTTAATCAATGCAGGCAAGCAAACGGTAACCGCAATTCCTGGGGCTTCATTTTTTGATAGTGCAACTTCTTTTGCAATGATCCGAGGGGGTCATATTGACTTGGCGATTTTAGGTGCTATGGAAGTCTCTCAAAATGGAGACATTGCCAATTGGATGATTCCAGGTAAGATGATTAAAGGCATGGGCGGGGCCATGGACTTGGTCAGTGGAGCCAAAAGGGTTGTGGTTGTGATGACCCATACCAGCAAATCAGGCGCTCCTAAATTACTGAAAAACTGTAAGTTGCCGTTGACAGGTAAAAACTGTATTAATATGGTGATCACTGAAAAAGCAGTTTTTGAAATCACAGATGGCAAAATGACTCTGATTGAAAAAGATCCGGAGATCAGCCTTGATGAATTGAAAGCCTGTACTGAAGCTGAATACGAAGTGGCTTTATAGGCAATTGTCACAGAGTCCACAATTGGTTGGGGCTCTGTGACCAAAATAATGCTCAAGAAAAATAAATCGGCATTGTTTGGTTTTGATAAAGGCCCGCATTATTTTCGTTTGCTTTTGTTTTTTATGGCGCAAAGTGTTTAAGAAGTTTAAGATATCTTTTTTATCTTGAGCTGTGGGTGCCCTCAGCTGTTGATATTCGTGAGGGCGGCTTTGTTTGAAGACCTCTTTTTTTTCCAGCCGTCCTAAAACCAATTGCAGCAAATTGGGGGACAGGGTATACCGATCTTGTAGCCGATAAACTGAAGGGTCTTTTTGCAATTGTTTGATCAAAGCATCTAAAAGGGATTTTTCTAACACCAGGCTTTTCTCAAAAAAGGTGTTGGCCGAAGCTTCTTTCCATTGAGTTAATAAAAGCGTTTTTGCCGCCTGCCGATCCCGCCCTGCCCGCCCCACCTCCTGAACATAACTTTCGAGGCTGTCAGGTGTCTGCCAATGAATGACTTGGCGAATATCAGAAATATCTATTCCCATACCAAAGGCTTTTGTTGCGATCATGACTTGTGTGCCCTTTGCTTTAAACGTTTTGAAGGTATCAGCTTTTGCTTCCGTACTTAGCCCAGCATGATAGTGCTGAACAGGAATCTCAATATCTTTTGAGAGTTGTTTGCTGAGTGTTTCGGCTTCGCGTCGGGTTGTGACATAAATCAATGTTTTTTCTGTTAAAGCCTGTCTCAAGCAACGCCACTTTCCACGGGGGGTCCAAACCCCTTTGACTTGAATTGAGATATGTTTACCTAAAGGGGTGGCCCTATGGATAAATGGTGATTTGAGTTGCAGTTCTGAGATAATGTCTTTTTCAATATCTGGGGGGGCCGTGGCTGTGAATGCTGCTATGATAGGGCGTTCATGAAGGTGTTTTATAAACTGAGGGATTTGTCGATAAGCTGGACGAAACTCATGTCCCCAAAGCGAGATACAGTGAGCTTCGTCAATTACTATCAAATGGGGCGGGTGTTGTTTGAAAAAAGCAATCAAGGCGGGTTTTAAAAGCTGTTCCGGTGAGAGATAAAGAAAAAAAGAGGGGGATTTGCGTGTGCTTTTGAGTATGGCTTCTTGGGCTTTCACTGACATTTGAGCCGAGAAGTAGGCGGCAGGAAGCTCTTTTTCTTTTAGACTCTGGACCTGATCTGCCATGAGGGCCAGCAATGGAGATATCACCAGAGTCAGTCCCTTTAACGCCAGTCCTGCCAGTTGAAAGCACAGAGATTTACCTGCGCCCGTTGGCAAAAGAGCCAGGGTGTCTTTTGGGGTGAGTAAGGCATCTATAATTTCAGTTTGATAATCATACAAATGAAACCCTTTCCCCCAATGGCTTTTCAGGTAAGGAAGGTATTCTTTTTGTGTCTCTGGATGATTCATTGCTTTTGTTCTTCTTTAATTTAATATACAATGATGAAAAATACAACCACAGGAAACCACAGTATGGGCCAGTTTTTAATACATCTTTATTCTATTTTATTACGTCCACAAGAGGCCATGAAATCTTTGGCGGATAAGACCTATTGGTGGCAAAGTGCCTGTGTGCTTCTCATGGTTTCAGGTTTGAATACTTTAAGTTATGCAAACGCTTGGAATCTGTCTTCTTCTGAATTGTTCTTGGCTTTATTCACTGGCTGGGGCACGGTTTTTTTAGTTTGGATGTTTGGGGCCATGATGTTAAGTTTTACAGCTGACTTTTTTGGCGGAAAAGGACGGATCACCGACACGATGACAGGTTTGGGATTGGCCTGTTTGCCATTTTTGTTCCTACCTGTTTTAAGTGCCTTGCCGAATGTTATTGGGCAATTTGGTTTTACGATTAAGGTTCTTTTGCTATTGGGACTTCTTTTCTGGGTCGTTGCTTTGTCTGTCTTGAGCTTACAATCTTCTCAAAAATTTAGTTTGGATCGCTCTATAGGCAGTTTGGTGATGAGTGGGTTTGTTGTTTTGGCAAGCAGTTTTGGCGCTCTTATGTTGGTTGGACTTCAATTTTCTTTGTTGCTGAAACAATGGGGTTAGGATAAACTTTGAAAGTTAAATTTTGGGGCGTTAGAGGATCTGTCCCTTCAGTAGAGCCATCCTCTATGGGGGTGGGCGGCAATACAGCCTGTGTTGAAATTCTCATTCCTGATCAAGATTTATTCATTTTAGATGCTGGTACGGGCTTGCGGCGTTTGGGCAATCAATTGCTTGTTGAGAATCGCCATCGCAATCAAAAGATCCGTCTTTTACTTTCTCATACCCATTGGGATCATATCCAGGGGATACCCTTTTTTAAGCCTTCTTCTTTTCCTGAGAATGAAATTCATATTTATGGAGCCAATAAACCCACTAAAACACTGGAAGAAGTGATTCGAGGTCAAATGAGCTTTGAATATTTCCCGGTGAGTTTAGATGAGTTAGGGGCCCAATTTATTTTTCATCCGATTGGTGAATCGATCTTACACCCTTTGCCCGAAGTGACCGTCATGAGTGCTCTATTTAGACATCCAGGAGGGGTTTATGGTTACCGTATTCAGTGGAAAAATATGACTCTTGTTTATGGCACTGATATGGAATACACTCCTGAGACCCTACCTGAAACTTTGATTGAGTTCTGTCGGGGAGCTGATCTACTCATTTTTGACTCTCAATATACAGGCGAAGAATACAAAACCAAAGCTGGCTGGGGGCACAGCTCTCATATTTGTGCCGCAGTTTTAGCGAAACGGGCTGAAGTAAAGCAATTGAGTTTGTTCTCGCATGACCCAGATCACTCTGATCAGGAGCTTGATGAGATGGAGAAAGAGGCCCAAGCAATTTTTAAAGAGGCTTACTTGGCAAAAGAAGGGATATGTATTGATCTTCAAGCACTCAAAAATTAGCCCATCTGTTCATTTGACACAGCTAAAATGAATAATTTTTGGCAAAATAGTATAATGAGATTTTAAAGAAGTCAAAAAGAGGTGTATTTTGAGAGTTAAATTTTGGGGCGTGCGCGGTTCGATTCCCACACCTGGCGAAGAGACGGTTCAGGTGGGTGGAAATACCTCTTGTGTTCAAGTCATTACATCAGATGATCGTTTGATTGTTTTAGATGGCGGGACAGGTTTGCGTTTATTAGGTAATGAACTGATCAAGACAGGTAAGGCCAGTGGTATTTCAGGCCATGTTTTGCTTTCCCATACCCATTGGGATCACATTCAAGGTTTCCCATTTTTCTCTCCAGCTTTTAACCCTCAGAATCACTTCTATATCTATGGTGCTCAAAAAGCAGAAGAACGCCTAGAGGATGTGCTCAAAGGACAAATGAATTATCAATACTTTCCTGTTGAGCTTGAACAGATGGGTGCTAAGATGGATTTTCTTGAGCTACAGGAAGAAACCTTTGAAATTGATGGGGTTGTTAAAGTCAGTACCCAAGCCTTTAATCATCCTGGCGGAGTTTATGGTTTTCGGATCGAGTACGAGGGGCAAGTTGTCGTCTATGCGACAGATATGGAATACACTCTAGAAACTCTGGATCCCCGTTTAATTGATTTTATACAAGATTGTGATGTTTTAATTTATGATTCCCAATACACTCCTGAAGAGCTCAGGGTGAAAACAGGTTGGGGCCATAGCACGCATTATGCTGCGGCACATATTGCGAAGAAAGCCAATGCCAAACGTTTGATTCTTTATCATCATGATCCCTTGCACTCAGATGAGAAGCTTTTTACAATGGAGGCTGAGGCCCGAGAGATTTTTCCTGAGTCTTATTTGGCGAGAGAACATATGGAAGTAGATCTCTCCCAGCTGTCGTGAATGCTTGCTGTATTGTGCAAACTTGGGTATGATATAGCAGAAGAAATGAGGACCTGATAATGTATCGTTCACTTTTTACCTTGATTTTAACTGGCGGAATCGCCTACACAATGAATATTGCTCCAGCCTTTGCAGCAGATGTAAAGAAGGATGCGAAAAAAGTAGGTCGTAAAGGTATTTATGGTACCAATACTCTTGAGGCCCTTGATGAGGACGGACTTGAGGAAAAGGAAGCGCCTGTAGAAACAGAGCAGGAGCGAAAACTTAAAGCCAAGTATCCCAGTTCAAAAACATCTCGATCTAAAGTAAATCAGAGTTCTCACCAACATACCTTAAGTGGCATGAAAAATTATTTTATGACACGGAAGCTATTCAAAGCTGCTTCTAATATCAAGTCCAGCCTTGATGATTCGGCGCTGTTAAAAGTGAAGCAAAGCATGATTTTACAGAGCCGCTTAGAACCCAAAGATCTCTTACTTTATGGTGCTGACAATGCCTATATTGGTTTAAGAATTCGGGTTTTAGAAACAGAGGTCTTACCCGAAATCAAAAAAGCGGTTTCTAGTTTTTCTCAAGCAAAAGCCTTGTCTCCAAGCAATGCTGCGATACAGAAATGGCACCGCATTGCTGTCGACACTCAAAAACTCGACTTGGTGCTGAGAGTCCCTAGGCAGGAACGACAAGTCGCTCGAAGTCTTATAACCCACCAGATAGTCCAGGGGTGACATCATCATGCTGGCCTGGGCTCGCACGCCACGGCCACCACCTTCTTCAAAACCCTCCGTATGGACGGTTAAGCGGTAGATTCCACGATCGTACTGCCCAAGGTTCAGGGCTAGACTGACTTTACCTGCTTCATTTGTTGTCGCATCAGACAATCTCGTTCGCACGGCCGCAACGCTGGAATTTGGGTTGCGCAGTGGATCATCGAACACGAAACCCGGGTAGCGCGGCAGTTTGATTCCTGTGGGTGCCAGTTCGAGCTCGGCTGTTACCCGTCTACCTGCCGCCGGCAGAACGAACAGGTTCTCAAGGGTTACATCGCAGCTTAGGCCGCTCGGTTTAATCCATCCCACCGGTTTTTGCCCAGAAATGCTCGACCGAATCCGCATTCGATCTGGCAAAAACTCCTCGACTTTGAAATCTGCGCTGCCAATCGCTCGACGACGTTTACGAGAATCAAGCAGAAACAGGGTCGCGTTGTAGTTGCCGGTCGCTGCGCTTGGATCCGTTACGTAGGTCTCACTCAACAAGCCATCCTCCGGCAGCCTAAGACTCTTGCTCATCACCTTGCGGCCTCGCGGATCCCGCACACTCAGAATCAATGGCAGGCTGGTTAGCTCGCCCCAGTCATCCTTTTTAACGATCGCCCCAAGGTGGGTCGTATCTCCCGGTCGGTACAATCCTCGATCAGTGAATACTTGTGCCCGCAGCTGATTCTCGCTGCCGGTATAACCGCCATACTGCCCCCCGACATCAAAGCGTGAGTAAGCCAGCTGGCGCTCCCCGCGTCCGTAAGGCATAAACACCGAGTCTTCGCCAAGACGCACCAGGTAAACCGTGGGCGCCTGCTCGCGCTGGAAGCCGTTGCTCGAGGGCAGTTCCGCATGGCCGTCGCGGTCCGTGGCTCGCGCCATAATGGGTATACCGTTCTTACCCAACAGCTGCACTTTTGCTTCTGCCACCGGTTGGCCGCTGGCAATCGAGTGAACAAATACATCCTGGGTACCATCGACGCTGGTTTTGACCAGCAGACCCAGGTCCGTAATCAACACAAACCGTTTGTCGCCTTCACCAACCCCGTAATCGCCACCGCGATCCCAACCCTGCACGGTCACAAAGTAGTAACCGCCGTCGGCCAAGTACTTTTCAAGGTTTAGACTCGAGTAGACCGCCTGTCGTGGATGCGCCATGTTCAGATCGATGTACTGAGTATGGCGCTTGGTTAGATTATCCTCGCCAAAATCGTAGTGGCTAAAATAGGGGCTATCGAGATCACCCTGAGTCTGGCTCGCGAGATGGTTGACCTGCCCAGGCAACAACTGTCCTATTTCCACTTTGAGCGCGCTGACCCCACGAGACACGAAAGTTAGCTCGCGAGAGCGACTGAGCGGCAGAATCGCTCCAGACTGTGCGATCTCTACTTCTCTCGGATAGCTTTGCGCCCAAACTAGATTGTCGTAGCGTTGGCTCATGAGAAAGCCGCCCTCAGAACGCAATCCCGGTTCAATGCGCAGATAGACCGCGCTACCTTCCGGTAAATCCAGCGTTGCACTATGCAGGGTGGCCACGCCACTCTCAGCCGGGTTTAACTTGAGCGCCAATTGGCGCGCTTGGGCTAGGACCTCTGCGGTCACTTCGCGGGGCGAGCGCAGCTGCTGGACCCGTTTGCGAGCACCATTGACGGTAACCGTGTCTGGAAGTAGGTACGCCTCCAGCTTCCCGGCCAGCGCAGAGACCGCAACGCGATCGGTAAACTCCAGGGTCAGCGTCTGTACCGGCTCTTCTTCGGCGTTGCGAGCGATGATGCTTTGGACATCGGCTAACCGAAAATAGCTACCGATGTCGGGAATAGTGACTCTCGCCTGTAGCTCATCGCCAAGGCGGCCTGGGCCAGCAACGGGCGCCAGACCTCGAGCCAGCACTGCGGTGAGGTAGTTCTCCTGCTGCGGGAGGGTAATCGGACTCGAGTGCACAAAGGCTTTACGCCCCAATTTGTCGAAGCTGAGGGTGTAGTCAAGATCTTGCGCAGCAGTGTCCACTGTCGCGCCGGATGGGCGCATGACGAAGCGCAGCTGATCTTCTAGCTGCTTCGCGTCCACCGGATGAGAAAAGGACACGGTGGCGACCACTTTGCGCAGCCCGTGTTCAACCGGGTCCTGATAGAACTGTAGCTCATCAATGCTCGCAACGAACGCAGGACTCTCAAAGCTCAGCCGGTTATCTGCCAACACCAGGTCGTCGGCAAACAACGCTTCTGCATAGCGCACGCGGTAACGCTGGCCGGCTGGCCAGTCGTCAGCCGGCACGAACTGTAGCCGATTCTCAGAGACCCAGCGCCATTGCCCTGATATGTCCGGTGCAATCGACAGGCCCTCTTTTAGGGGTTGATCGATGAGGTCGAGCCGCGCCACAGACTCAACCGTGTGTTGGGGCGATCGCTCATCAGCAACGACTTTGAAATCAATGATCAACGGCGCTGGTACGAGTCTGCCAGCAACCACCCTTGTGGCCGTTGGTGACGTGACCTGCGCGATAATGTGAGGGGGTTTTGGTAGGGAGTCGAGGTAATAGCGGATGCCGAGCAGCAACGCTAGCACCACAAGACCCGCCCCAGCGCCGTAGAACAGTCGCCGCAGACCTAGCCTGCGCAACCAGCCAGGGCGAGTCCAGCTAAACTCGCCCAGTACCGCGCGAAATAACCCCATACTGCACCTTAGTTAGTCATAGGCCACAAAGAGCCAATACACTCTACCGAATTAGCCCCTCCCAATTGTGGCATTCCCATGCAGAGTAGTGCCATTCCTAAGCGGACTGATTCGACGCGAAGACACACTCGCTAGTCTTCCCAGTAAAAGAGCGCGTCGAATTGCTGCCACGGTGGTTCAGAGAGTAGCGTCGGGACGTTCAACTCGCTCGGTAGCGTCGCCGCCAAGTCCGCTCGAGTCAGGCGTACTAAGTCGTAGCTGTTCAGCATCGAGCAAACAGGATCGACAAGTTCAGCGATCGCTGGCTGCTTGATTTCATCAACCATTGAAAATGCAGGCAAATAGGAAGAACGCAGTTTACGAGTCCATGACTTTTGGGCTTCGCCAAGCACATAGTAGTTCGATAGGCGACTGAACAAGACCACCAAACCCCAGTAGTAGTGACCTCGATCAAATCGAAAGGCTGGGTCACGCCGATACAGCCAACAATCTACGTAACTTGCATAGCCAGAACCGTAGTGCCCGTACTCCGTCTTATCACGCAACTGTTGTTGGCGCTTTACCCGGTTGATGATTCGCTTAAGGTGCCGGTCCGTCGCCTTGGCGTTGTTCTGCACCCATGGCGACTGGGAGACAATGGCCTGCCCGGCGAGCAATTGTTCAATCTGGCGAGAGGTAAAGCTCATGACTTGCTACCGGGTTCTGCTAGCAACAGAGTACGCAATGGTTCCCGGGGGCCAACCTCGCTCCAGTGCATCGCATATCCTCGCTGCCTAAGTGCCATGACTGTAGCAATTGGGCTAGCAATCACAACCCGCCCCATGACTCGGATCTGGCGCTTAAGCAATGCCATATGGGCGCGCTAACGGGTACGCTTAGTCTCCAGCCGAATCATCCATTGCGAACAGGGAGCCTGAATAGCCAATGTCTAGCTGGCAGAAACCCGTCGATGCGCTAACCGGTG
>JAVJHY010182391.1:0-22082 GCA_035593235.1 Phascolosoma agassizii
TTATTCGAATCGTTGAACCAAAATCGACAAGAAATACGCTCGAATTCAAAATTCACGAATTGAGCAGACCTTCCCTAGGTTAGTTTTTCCAATGATCCCATCGCAGGGCCGAAACGGGCTTGCAGCGGCGTAACCGACGCTCGTCACTGCGCTTCAAAAAATTGGAGTGATGCGAAGAGCCTCGGTTCTTTCTCTTCAATAAACCCACGCTGACCGGTGACCACCAAATTGATCAAGGATCCCACCGGGTCGGTGCGATTAATTGCGGCGCCGTGACGATCTTATACGCGGCTCAAAATAGGACGGCACCGACCCTGTGGGGTGCCCACAAGTATTCACTACGCGAACCCGTAGTTGGCGTGCATTTGAATCAAAGCGATGGCGTCGTAAGATCGTGCGACACGGTATCTGAATTTTCGCTGCAAGCACTGCCACCCTACGGTGAATGTCGACAGCACTGAACGATGACGAATGCTGTTGGCTTGGTAGGAGCAATGTTGGTCTGCTCGCTTGGCGATGATGCCCAGTATCCACAGGGCGAGCATCGCGATCGCGGAGATCAGCAAGGCGATGTTCAGGCGCTGCCGGTCAACGCTACGGAATTGGCGCAAGCTAAACCCGTTGCGCGTGTTTTTCGGATCACGAAAGGCTTCTTCAATTTGCATCGGCGTTCGATAGAGGTCAACAATCCGCTTTGGCGAGTAGCTTTCCGGAGGCAGTGAGCTGAGGAGTAACCAAGGCTCACGTTCACGTTTCGCATGTTCCAAGCTCACTGAGTTGTCGCGCTTTTCCCCCCGTAAGTTTTTGGTCTTTCGTTGCTTTCTCGACCCTTGGTACAGGATGAAGTGGCCATCCGCCGGGTTCGATTTGGCCAGCAACCCTGAGAATAAATAACGCGCAACACGCGTCGCCTTGGCATAGTAGCTTTTCACCGCAAACCATTCATTTTACCTTGCCGGTAGACAATAGCTGTAGTTGCGAACGCGTCCCACAAAATTCCAACCTGTGTGGCGGACGAGTTCAAACCACAGGTTACGAAATCCCACGTCTGTGACGATGATCGCTCGGCAGTCATCAGGCAATAAACGCCTGAGAGTGCGCACAAAATCACGATGCGCCTTGACGCTCGAATATTCCTTTTCTGTGTAGGTGCTTTCCCATATCACGAACGCCCGACCACCGACCGGGCCGAGGCGCGTAAAAAATGATACTCGCCGCAGCGCGTCAAGCCGGACCAGTTAACGAGGATCACTGGCCGTGGCTGCGTGCCGGCGAGTAGCCGGGTCATTACTTGGCAATACTGTTCACGCTTGTGATGCAACCACGCATTACCAAACAATCGATCCATTCGCTTGATCACGTGCTTCACCGCGACCTTTGAACGAAAATGACGCTGCAGCCCGGCGATGGACAGATGCCGGCATTCGCACAACGTGTTCACCGCTCCAAGCAACGTGCGATGCAACCGTTTATCGACACCGATGGACTGGTGTGCAAAGACCTTACTTACTAATCTCTCGAAGCGCATCGCGAGGCCTCCCTTGCAATTTTCTTTGGTCGGAAATAACAAGGAGATCACGTCTCGCGGTGCTCTTCAATCCCTTTATTCTCTGTCGTTTCGTTTTCACTCCAGTTAATGTGGGGGCCCTTCAGGCACCGATCCCCCTTTTTGCCTTACAACCCACAAATTTTTGTGAGCTCTCTAAACCGACATCATCTTCTCGCCGAGACTCCACATTTCTACTTTTGAATCGTTTTCGAGGCATACAGCGACTCGATTGATCGTCGCACAAAACGTGTGTGTCGGCCCCATAACCACGATGCCTTGGACCGGCGACATCTTGATATCCCCGCTGCCGATCGAGTCCATAAGATTAGCCTGCAAGGCGGCTCTGGTACCATCGGACTCAAGAAAATGCATCGCCATCACGGCGTCATCTCCTTGAACCGCACCGACGACCTCGATTATTTCAGGTGGCTTCGCGTTAACCGAATCTGACGCTTTCCAACGCCCAGCACCTACGACGCCGGGTATGTTCAATAGATCATTGAGTGTAGCCATTAGTTCTCTCCTTGGATCGGGTTATTGATTATTCCATGATGTGCGGACCGGTGATCCACGCGATCGATAGTTAGGCGCGCACTTCAATGATGTATTGACCTGGATCAAGTTTTTGACGTGCAGGCAATCAAAGTTGGCGCTACCGAAACCCAATAGTATGTTTCACTGCAGGACGTCATGAAAAATATCAAAAACCAACGACAGGCAAGCTAGTTTAGATTCAGAGAGACACTACTTAAGTTGCGGCTTGGTGCGTTGCTTGTTTTGCGACGGTTGAGATAACTATGGTGTCCCCGGAACATGAGTTCGTTTGGAATAACCAAACGACGCTCGATTCGACGACCAATTACCTGATCAACGCAAAGCTCATCTCCGGTCTATGCCAGCGACGCCGTTCCAATACATGAATTGCTCCGGTAGCACCATGGTCATCGCGCGTGTCGGTTTGGCTGGCGTACAAGGTAATTGGTCGCGCGCTGGTCCAACGGTGACGGTGTCCTAGGCCCGTCCTATTGGAGATTTCCGTACCATTTCTCAGCGGTGTAGGCGATCCGTCGGCGCTGAGTAGAGTTTGATTGTCACGAGTTTCGCGTTTAGCCAGTCGGGGAGCCAGGAAGGAACCGTAGGTCTTAAGCGAGCAAAAATCTCTTTCACATAACTGGGGTTGCCGAGTACGGCCAACGCATGGCCGGTAAGGGTTTGGCCTCGGATCTCTAACATAACCGGCGCGCCGCCATCTTGAAATTCACGCCACCACGGACCGTCTGCCCCGACAAAAACCTGATCGCCCTCACGCAGATAGTTAACTGGAATTTTCCGGCCGTCGGCAAACGTTAGCAACATAACGATGCCAGCACGCTCACCTAGTGGGTTGTTGCGTAGTTCCTCTGTCACATTGGCGTTGACGAAGACTAGGTTGTATACAACAAATCCGCCAACGAGCATGGCGATGGTGGTGAGGCTGATGAGCAACCATTTTAGGGGTCGATTCATTAAATCACCTTGAGATTGGGTAGCGACGGCTCTCGCCGAGAGCATAGACGGTAAAAGCGTCTGGATGGAGATTTGACGCGGCGAGTGTCTCCGCCAGTAGTCGCGGCGGTTCGTCGATTTCTTCAGCAGTCAAAATAAAGGTGCCCCAATGGATGCCGATCGAATACTGTGCGCGAATATCCTGGTGAACGCGCGCCGCCAACTTCGGGTCGACGTGGATACCTCCCATGAACCAGCGTGGCTTGTATGCGCCAATGGGAATGATGCCTAAATCGATGCTCGGAAAGCGGGCGCCGATCTCTCGAAACTGAATTTCGTTGTAACCCGTGTCGCCCGCAAACCAGGCTTGGTAGTCCTTCCAAGCAATGTGCCAGGAGGCCCACAAAGTTTGATTGCGATCGAACAATCCACGCCCGGAGAAGTGTTGGGAGGGTGTGGCCGTGACGGTGAGGGTTTCGTCATTAATTTGGATCGATTCCGATTGCCACCAATCCATCTCAGTGATGCGCTCGCCGTCAATGCCCTTACTCACCAACCATTCCTTGATCCCTAGCGGTACAAAGTAGCGAGGGAGATTGGCCAGCTGGCGAATGCTCCGCGCGTCGAGATGATCATAGTGGTTGTGAGAAATAACGACTACATCAATAGGTGGCATTTGTTCGGGTGTCAGCGCTGCTTGGGTGATCCGCTTGGGTCCAGCGAAAGCTAGCGGCGAAGCCCGCTTGCTGAAGATCGGATCGGTGAGCAGGTTGATACCACGATACTGCAACAGCACCGTGGCGTGACCGACCCATGTCGCCGTTATTCCGTCCTTGGCCTCGCTTCTAGTCGCAAGTTTTGGGATCGCAGTGGGGACTCGGTAGCGCTCCGGGTCGTAGTTCGCCCATTCGCCGCTGCTAAATCTTGCTCGCAAATAGTCCCACAAACTACCGTGTTGTTCAGGGAGATGCGGGTTACTGTACGACTCGCCGGTTTTTACCGACCTTTGCGGTTCGATTTCACTTAATTGCGTAGTGACCTTAGGTGTTGTCATGCCGCAGGTGCTAGCTAGTAGCAGTAACAAAAGCGAGCGGTTTAGTGGCTGTGAAATTCGGTTCATTGGCTTCTTTTGGCGGTTAGAAGAGACAGCTTAACTCGTCGCGCCGGATCTCCTTATCGGTGGGTCGATTTCGCATTTTCAAAAACGATTAGGATCAAAACCAAAATCGGTAAGTTTTTAGTTAGCGGGCCAAAAGGATGTAGCCAATACCTGGGATCGATTACGGAGAGCAGGGCGGTGTACACAATTATGGTTGCGACTTGAACAACACAACATGCTTTGAGCTTCCATTGCGAAAGTACCCAAGCGCCTAGGGCTATATCAACAACTACCCCAGCGCGAATGAATAAATCCGCAAGCCTCCCGTCGATATTCGCGCTCGCCAAAACTTCATAACCTACCTCGGGCGAAAAAAATAGAGAAGTGAGGCCACTAAATATCCATAAGAATCCTAGAGACAATTTCGCAGCTAGCAATAGCACGTTCATGGAAGTAACTTCTACCTAATAGGAAAGGGCTTGAATACCATTAGCCAGAAGATCACGAGAATCGAAACAAGCGCAGGAATGCCGAGCATCGTCCAGCGACGCATCAACCGCTTAAATTCCGAACTAATCTTATCGTCTTCTAGCGAGGACAGGGCGATGTCTCGCAATTGGTATTGAATGTATATCGCAGGGATCCAGCACGCAGCGATTAGAACGAATAGGCCCAACACCCAGTAAAACCACGGCGCGGAATACGAATACCCCATCTGCTTCATTAATAATAGGCCTGTGACAACTTGCGTCACTATCGCGGGGGTTGTGAATACCCAATCGCCGATAATTACAATTTTTGCGGTGATGTAAATAGCCTGCGGATTATCGGAACGGTTCGCCATGAACATAAAAAAGGCGATGCCGATCCCGGTCCCGGCAACGATTACCGCCGCCAGTATGTGCAGCAGTTTCAGCAACAAGTAGTTATCCATGGATGTGCTTCTTGTAGTAGATACCGAATTGTTCGGCGTATTGCTCAAACTCTTCCAGCGTAAATAGGCTCATACAAGGTGTCGCGCCACGAATAGCTAACTCGTTAAACAAGAGTTTCCTCGCGACGACCAGCGCGGAGATCGTAGGGACATACGGTCCAACACCATTCGGGGCATAGAGCGTCCACGTCACGCTTTTAGGTTCATCTTCTATTGCTATGCCGTCTATTCTAATTTGCATACCGCCAATATCGGTTCCGTACGGATCAAAAACCTTGCTGGCTTTCATAATGAGTTTCGAAAACGGAGCCCAGCTATTGACGATGCCGAATTTTGCTAAATATGCCATGCCAACCATCGCGTAATGCAGCAACCGAAGTTCAAGTCCGGCCCGAAATTTAACCCGATGCTTCACATTATATTTTGCAGGAAATAGTTCCAGATCAGGCACGTCAACATTAGCGAGGAGTCGTTTGCCGACGATGTCGCCGAAGTCCTTGGTTCGGGGATCCATCCAACCGAAAATACTAGTCCAACGGCCATCGGCGAATACTTCAAATGGATGGCCGGTATAGGACAAGATCCCTTTGATCGTGGCTTCACCTCGTTCGGCTTGGTTCCCGGGCGCTATCGCAATGTCGATAGTGTGAATCGTAGAGAATAGGTGTCGATAGTGATCGACAACCGTCGACGACAATCCAGGAACCGAGCTCGCGCCGCTAACAACAAGAACGTTGCCTGCTTTTGCTCGGCTATCGAGCTTCGCGATATCGCAGACAAATCGTCGGTCATCCGCGAGGTCGACATAGTGAGAACCAACGTTAATACACGCTACCGGGACGCGGTGGCTTTGCCCTTGAAAAGGGCCGCTCGTGTGGATAACGATATCAGGTGATAAACCTGCTAATGTCGTTTCAAAATCTTCAGCATTAATGTCGATTGAAACGGCGTTGAGCAGTGCGCGAGAATTATTTTTTAAATTGTCTACTAGCGTTTGTGCTTTCGTCGCATCCCTACCGGCAATAAACAAAGTGACTTCAGGTATGGTTGCCAATGCTTCGACAATGCGTTTACCGAAATTGCCATATCCACCAAGTACTAGAACCGTCTTCATGTGGATAAGAAGCTAGCAAAATCTTCGTCTCGAGAACAGAGCAGACGCGCAAATGATCGTATGACATCGAGTGTACGGATTGAGCTTTCGGCGTCCGCGTAACTCAAAATGGTGGCGCGACGAGCTTGTAGGCGGAGCAAACTTGAATTGCACCTACTCGTATTTCGTTTTTCGATTATTTGTGCCTGCACGCCGCGCGAACGTTGGTCGAAAACTGAGCGTCGGCCGTAATCGCTTAGCGCGCCGTCTCGGCGAGCCCTTCACGCTCCCGCTTCACGTACCTTTTCCATCATCGCCGCAACAGCGCCCTGCTTAGCCAGTTGGGTGCGCGTTCCCTCGGGATCCAGTGCTGATGCTTTATCAAGCTCGCCGATTTCTTCAGGGACAAACCAGTGTAGTCGCTCAGGATCGTCATGATAGGAAGCCCATACGGCCTTGGCGACTTCAATTGGTTGTATGAGTCGGAACATACCTTCGGTCGCGGAGCCTGCTTTCATTTCATCGGGAATGAGCGCGGTATCGATCAGTCCCGGCAATATATCGGCAACACGTACGCCGAATCGCCCGAATTCAACAGACAATGCTTCGGTCAATCCTTTCACGGCGTGTTTCGTCGCTGAGTAAACCGCGATTCCGGCGATACCAAACGTTGCAGAAGACGACGAGGTGGTGAAGCATAACGAATTCGGAGTTGCTTTGAGGAGATCGGCGGCGAGATGGATGCCGTTCAACACACCGATGAAATTAACGTTGACAACCGCCATGATGTCTTCGACTGATTGTTCATCGAAGAATCCGAAGTTGCCGATCCCAGCGTTATTGAATAAGAGATCTAGGCGTCCATCGGTCGCTGCCGAAAAACCGTCTAACGCCGCAGCCTAAGATTTGCGGTCGCTCACATCGAGTACGCCGGTGATGCAGTTTTCAGCACCGAGTTCAATCAGAAGATTGTCGAGGCCTGCTGCATTGACGTCATAGGCGCCCACATACCAGCCGCGCTCTGTAAACAGGCGTGCGGTCGCGAGGCCCATGCCACTGGCTGCGCCAGTAATGAATATACATTTTCGAGATTGCGCGTTGTTCATTGTCGTCGCCTTATGTTCTGTCCATTCGTGCCATCTTACCGCGCGGTACTTGGGGAAGCAGGTGTGGGTTTAAGGAGGTCGGGGTGCGAAACGATTCACTGCGTTGACTAGTTCGCCGCGACTTAGCCAGGTCCTTATATGCAGTGAGTATCGTCAAGTTGGCGCACGCGGCGGGATAATTGACACAACTCTAACGTCTAAACTCGTTTATTGTTTGTGGTCGAGCGGGTCTATTGCACGCCGAAAGCAGTCTAATTACCGCTAATTTGACACCACTTTGTGCCGCAATTTGAGCCCCGCCGCGGTAAATTAGGCATACCGTCGGCGATGTAGTAAAAAAACGGAGCGTTTCAAATGGATATAAAATCGTACGCATTGGCAGGTTTTGTCGGACTCAATCTATTCACTGCGCCCGTGGTAGCTGCGTTTATCGCAGACGGGAACCACGCATTCGGATTTGTAGAGTTGGTAGCGGGGCAGTGCCCCGATCATTGCACGTCAACCGGCGACTTCGGGGAAAGACGTGCCGATACTGCCACGCAATTTCTGAGTGACGGCGTGCGCGACACCGATGCAAGGGGTTGGGTTGAAACGAACAATGGGCTTGAATTGAAAGTGACTACGAGTTCCAGTGCACCGAATGCAACCTCATCGATATCGTCCACGGCGCAAGCACGCGCGGTCGCTTCTTATCGCGATGTGATCTTGCCGCTTGCGCACGGCGCGCCCGCTCAATTGAGTTTGAATTTTTCGATTCCTTCCGAGCGCCTGCGGACGTTCCAATACGGTTCGAGGGATTTACTCAAAGCTGCGGATGGCACTCCGTTTCGGTTAATCAATAGTCGCTGAAGGGACTCCGCGAGCCAATCGCCCAAGCCGACGCGCCCTAACGTCGCCAGCGATCGCGATAATGTTTCTCGTTTAATTTTTTGTTCGACTTGGCTTTCGTGTTTTGCCGCGTCGCGATTGCGCGTCGGAATTCTCACGGATGACCGCGGTGAGCAATTCTCGAAACCACACGTGCGCTGGGTGCTGGCCGAATCGTGTGTGCCAGATCACGTCGACACTTTGGAACTCGGGTGGCGGCGGGATAGGGGTTGGCCGAATCGTTAGATTGAAGCGATCCGCATATTGTTCTGCAATTCGTTTTGGGAGCGTCGCGATCAGATCGGTTTCTGCAACGATTGGCGCGGCCATACTGAATTGATTAATCGTGAGTGCGATGCGTCGGCTAAGGCCTTGGTCCTCGAGCGCGATGTCCACGAAGCCACTTGGGTCGCCACGGGATGTAACCAGGAGGTGCAGGCATTTAGCAAAGCGAGCTAAGGTGAACTTACCCCGTGCGAGCGGGTGCTTGCGTCGCATGATCACGGCGAAAATATTATCCTCAACCGTGGTGACGCCGAAGCGCGGCGGTGGTTCTGCGAAGACCCCGACTGCCAAATCAACCTCTCGAGTGTCGAGATGCTCAAGCGTTCTTGATCCTTGAGGCATGATGCGTACATTAATGCCCGGGCCTTGGGCCGCTAGTGCTTGCATAAACGGCGGCATACACGTGCTAACCATATAGTCGCTGGTCTCGATCGTGAAGGTGTCGATTGCTGCAAGTGGATCGAACGCTTGCGGCGCTAGCGCCGATTCAATCGTATACAGCGCCTGGCGAATTTCACCGGCCAATTCAAGGGCGCGCGGCGTCGGTTGCATCGTTGTCGCAGTACGCACGAACAATTCATCTTTAAGTTGGTGGCGTAGCCGTGATAGGGCGTTTGATACGGCTGGTTGGGACATGCCAATACGGTCCGCCGCGCGGGTGACATGGCGCTCCGTGATGAGGGCATCAAACACCACCAGAAGATTGAGATCAATTCGACGTAAATTCACGATCGATATAATGCATATATTAGATATCCATTTCAACTATAACGTCAATAGACTGATACTTCGCTCCAGGTTGGACGCTACGCGGTGTAGCGCAACAAAAAGTTACGAGGACAGACAAATGAGAAAGATTACCCAAACAAGCGGCACGACACACGCACATGCTGATCGTAAGGAGCAGTGGTCATTGGTTGCGATTAGCGCAGGTGCCGTGTTGATGGCTAGTTGGGTGGCCGTGCATTTGGAGGCAGGATTTCGCGCGTTCACCATTATTTGAGTGAGCGGGAATGCGCCGATGGAAATTAACCTAACCAACTCGCGCCGCAAGAAAAGCGGTGCGAGTTCGCGTCTGCCTACTTGCCAAAAAGTTCGGTAGTATTGTCGAAAGCGACGGTAGTTATAAATGCATCTCAGGTTTTTTTTGAGGGCGATCCAAAACAGAAAACGCTTGGACTTGCGGATTCGCGCTTTAGCCGCGAACTAGTCCGTTGAAATTCGATCAGTTCCAGTGGTTTATCAAAAATTAGGCCGAACACTGTCCGTGAGACGGCTATTCTGAGCGTCTGCTACTGAGAACGACGGGGCTCGATAGAGCATAACAATCGGGTGAAGTCGGCCGTGCGCAGACATCTAAGCTTACGCGTGTCGATTCGTTTCCGTTCCCGTTGTAGGCTACCTGTATGTCAGAAATCACAGCTCGGTTTATCGGCTCGGGGGACGCATTTGGCAGCGGCGGTCGCCTTCAAACCTGCATATTAATTGATGCGGGCGATATTCGATTCGCCGTAGATTTTGGAACGACCTCGTTAGTCGGTCTGCGGCAACAGGGCATTGATCCGAATTCGATTGATGCAATCCTATTGACGCATCTCCATGGTGACCATTGCGGCGGTGTACCGTTCTTTCTTATCGATGCGATGTTGGGTTCCAAACGAATCTCGCCGTTGAAGATCCTGGGCCCCGTGAATGTTGAATCTCATTTGCAGCTAGTTCAAGAAGTGTTGTTTCCGGGAAGTCGCGTCATGGAGCCGAATTTCGCCCTGGAATTTTGCGAAATTGGGCCGGGCGAGACCATCCGGTTGTTGGGTTTAGTCGTAAGCGCTGTTGAAGCTCGACATACGAAAGAAACAAATCCACTGGCACTACATGTACAAGTTGGGAATAGGCGGTTGGCGTACACGGGCGATGGAGAACTCACCGATGCCCTGATTAAACTTGTCGACGGTGTCGATCTTCTCATCGCGGAATGCTATTTCTACAGCAAATCGGTGAAGTGGCACTTGAACTATTCAGATATCGCTAGGTTGTCGGCAAAACAGATCGTGCTAACTCATATGCACGAAGATATGCTTGCCCATGTTGACAGTGTGCCGGAAGAGTGCGCACATGATGGCTACGTCATTCGCTGCTAATCCAATTTTGCTGAGTAGAGAGTACGGCAATGCAATATCAGTACTACGTCGTCGATGTTTTTACTGAGAACCGATTCGGAGGCAATCAACTGGCTGTCCTTCCCACGGCGGTGGGTTTGTCGCGAGAACAAATGCAATCGATAGCACGTGAATTCAACTACTCGGAGACGACTTTTGTGCTACCGCCGCACAACCTTGAGAACGACGCCAAGGTGCGCATTTTCACACCGGAGCGGGAAATTCCATTCGCGGGTCATCCGAATATCGGTACTGCCCACGTCCTGTACACTATTAGCGGATTTGACCACCGTGAGGATGGAGAATCGGTGCTGCGGTTCGAGGAGCTCGCCGGCGTCGTGCCGATATTCGTACGTTCGGAGCGGGGGGCTCCGGTTTACTACGAACTCACCGCCCCCCAACTGCTTGATCTCGGACCAGAGCTAGACCGCGATACTGACTTAGTCGAGCTCGCTCAAGCGTTTTCACTGATGCCGGAAGACATCCTGACTGAATCGCATTTCCCTCGCCGTGCTTCAGTTGGGTTACCGTTTCTATGTGTAGAGGTTCGAAACCGCGGCGCCTTGGCGCGCGTGCAAGTGCGTGTCGAAAAATGGGCGCGTTATTCTCAGCGTGCCGATTGCAACGCGATCCACCTCTACACGCATGATACGGGTGCACCAGAGATACACGTTATGTGTAGGATGTTTGTTTGTATGCCTAATGTCCGCGAAGATCCAGCAACAGGCAGTGCCAATTGCGCACTTGCCGGGCTCCTTACATCGTTATCGACCGAGTCGGACGGTACGTTCACTTACAGAATAGTTCAGGGTATCGATATGGGGCGGCCAAGTGAATTGTTCGCAACGGTACAGAAAATAGCCAACACCGTGACCGAAGTTCGTATCGGTGGCGCGTGTGTGTCGGTCGCCGGTGGATCAATCGACATCGATTGAAAACGATGCCTTGTAGCTGGCCTCGTTTCGCGCGGCGGACGCTATGACGGTTCTTCTGGGATGCAACGAAGCTCATCGTGAATATCGATCCACGGTGCTTTCGAATTGGCGTAGTAGTGTGCCGTTGGTCGAATATTCGGGTCTTTTAGCAGCGTTCCGCTACGGACAGAAACTACGCCCTTTCTTTCTTGTGCTTCTCCGTAAATTGGAGACCCGCGTTCCGCGCAGCAATGGCGATATTCATTTGGACTCGATTCGAATCTTTTTAGGAAGTTTTTACCCGATGTAAGCACAAAATTGTCGCTGGCGACCAGGAGGTTGGTGGCGAAGGATGACCCGCTAGCTTTACGGCACATACTGCAATGACAGTAGTACATGAATTGACCTGGTCCATCGAGCACGTATGTAACTTTGCTGCAGAGACAGGCGCCGTTTAGCATCTGTGAGTTTTCTAATTGACCCATAGCTTCTCGGCGTTTAGTTATTACGTGGGCGAATTCGATCGACCCGAATGTGATTGAAAATTTCGCGCGTTATGATTGTTAGACTACAAAACATAGGGGGGGAACATACCAGTCGTAATTAGCAGCAAGGATGTGGTCCAGAGGGACGAAGTGTTGGAATTGTATCGGATGAACAGATGGTCCGCGGCCAATAAGCCGGATCGACTGTTAGCAGCGCTAAGAAATTCAGACACGCTTGTCACCGCAAGGATCGACGGAAAGTTGGTCGGTATTGGCAATGCTATTTCGGACGGCCATATGGTGGTCTATTATCCTCACCTGCTCGTCGATCCGCACTATCACAGGCACCGTATCGGCCAACGGATGATAAAAGTACTGCAAGAGAAGTACCGGGAATTTCATCAGCAAACTTTAATAGCTGAAACTGATTCGGTTGAATTTTATCTCGCCCAAGGCTTCAACCTGGCTGGTCAAACCAAGTCAATGTGGATTTATCAAGGAGATGAACACTGACGGGTCGTTTACTGCCTGTTGCAGCGCCGCATGAGCAGGGGTCGGCAAGGACCGCAAAGCGGGAGCGTGTCAGAAATTACGTGTTTGTGAGCCATACTATTCCCGCGAAGGGAACGAGGACGTATGGCAAAGCGACAGCCCTCAACGTTCGACGCGTTCGAATAGCCGCTCGATCGACCCAATACCTACGACGAACTCGAGTTTATCGAGCGCTTCTCGCTACTCGTCAACAACGAATCCGCCGGCCGCGATAACCGCAAGATCACTCGTCTATTAAGGTAAGCTAGACGCCGCCTCACCTGCCGGTAATTGCTATCGCGCCCAACGCACCATGAACAAAGACACCATGGCGCAAATACTGCAGCTCGATTGGATCCGACACCATCGCAATCTCTTGATCGAAGACCCCACCGGCACCGGTTAAAACTTCCTCGCCAGGCGTGATCGGGGAAATCGCATGCGAACGCGGCCTCTCGGTTCGCCACTTCCGCGCCAGGCGCTTGTTCGAAATGCTGACCCTTTCCCGCGGGGACGGTAGTTTCGGCAAACTGCTGACTGAGCTCGCCAAAACCCAACTCATTATCATCGGCGACTGGGGATTGGATGTAATCTCTCAGTTGCAGCGCAACGACTTACTGGAAATTATCGAAGACCGACGCGGGCACCGCGCGACACTGATTACGAGTCAGCGACCGACGCCGTATTGGCATGATGCTATCGGAGACCCGACGCTCGCCGACGCCATCGCGGATCGACTCTCGCACAACGCAACAAAAATACAACTCACCCGAGAATCCGTACACGATTGACTCACTTCGAACACGTGACGTTAAATTGAACCGCTTCCCAAAATCCACCGTTTACAGTTACAAAAATACGCAATAACGGCCTGGTTTGAACGCTTCCATCGTACTCAAGTATAGTCTCCAGGGTCCACATGAACGAAGGGTGACTATGAACATCATCGTAATCGGCGGCGGCATGGCTGGCATGTCGGCAGCCTGGACGTTGCGCGAGAATGATCGTGAAGTCGTCATCCTCGAGCAGAACGAAGATACCGGCGGTGGATGTCGCTCATTCAAGCGACGGTCAAATTCGATGTCATCCCGGTTAAAGAGAATCTGGCATTGGGTAAGGGCGTACCGTAGAAGCTCAAACAACTGGCCGCTTGCGATCCGCGCGATCCGGCGAGCGCAGCGAAATTCGGCGATCGGAACGCGTGCGAGTACCTTCGTGCACATTCGCCCAAGTTCGTCGATTATTTTCGTGATCCCGGCCTGTCGTTCTTTGGCGTTCGCTACTGAGAAGCTTGTGAAATGTCGTTACTAAAACCCGATCGCTTTGGTGAGTATGAACTGCTGGAGCAGTTGCATGCGGGACGTCACGCGGTGGTGCATCGCGCGAAAATCGCAAGCGATGTGGATACCACGATCCTAAAAGTCCTCAATCGTGATGATCCGACGGCCTCTGAGCGGGCGCGTTTCCGCCACGAATACGAAGTCATGCAACAGATAAAGAGTCCTTGCGTGCCGTCGGTGTGTGCTTGGGTGTCGTCTGGACATCGAGTGGGGATCGCGATGGAAGACATCGGCGCATCGGGGAGTCTTGCACTGATGCGGCCGATGCGCCGGGATCTGGGTGTCAGCCTCAACATTGCCGTGCACGTGAGTGAGGCGATATTGGCGTTGAACAAGTCGCGCATTGCGCACCGAGACGTCAAGCCACATAACGTGATTTATAACCCCACCAGTGGTCGCGTGCAATTGATTGACTATGGCTCGGCGAGTGCACTCAGCGGTGAGTTGCAGTCGCTAAGCGGAGATGAGGACTTAGTGGGCACGCTACCGTATATCGCCCCGGAGCAGACAGGACGGATGAACGCGACGGTTGATCACCGGACGGACTTTTATTCGTTTGGTGTGCTTCTCTATGAGTTGTTCACCGGCGAACGCCCGTTTGAGGCGTCGGACGCGATTGGATGGGTGCATTGCCATGTGGCGAAGGTGGCGCCTGGTTGGGGGGAGCGCCATACGGATTTACCCGAAGTGCTGGAACGGATTGTATTGAAGTTATTGAGTAAAAAAAAGGAGGCGCGATACCAGAGTGCGAGTGTGTTGTTGGGAGACTTGCGGCGGTGTCAGGCGCAATGGGAGGAGACGCAGACAATAAGACCATTTGAGGTTGGTGAGGCGGATATATCGAGTGAATTGCAGCTGAGTGAGCAGTTATATGGGCGTGAAGCGGAGTTAGCGACACTGTTGCGTGGTGTTGAACGGGTGTCGCGTGGTGAGCCCGGTGAACTGGTGCTAGTGGGGGGGTATTCGGGCGTCGGTAAAACGGCATTGGTGCATGAGGTATACAAGCCGTTGGTATCGAGCCGGGGCTATTTCGCTGAGGGTAAGTTTGAGCAGTACGAGAGCAATATTCCGTTTTCGGCGATGTCCCAGACCTTCGGTGATTTGCTCGGCCAGTTACTGAAGTTGCCTACGAGTGAGCTTGAGGGGTGGCGTGAGGCGATAGTTGAGGCCTTGGATGGTCAGGGCAAGGTGCTATCGGACATTGTGCCGGAGTTGATCCACGTCATCGGAGAGCAGGATGAGGTTGAAGCCTTGGGTGGGATTGAGCGCCAGAATCGTTTGAACTATTTGTTGGACCGATTTGTAAGTGTGTTTACGCGTGAGTCGCATCCTTTGGTGTTGTTTTTAGATGACTTGCAGTGGATAGACGCGTCGTCGCTATCTTTACTGCAGACTCTAATGCAGCGGGAGGATAATCGGTATTTGTTATTGATAGGTGCGTATCGCGACAACGAGGTTGACGGCGGACACCCATTGATGGGCGCGGTGGAAGAGTTGCGCGAGACTGGGATGGTCGTACATACGCTAACCTTGGCGCCGCTCGCGCCGACGGCGGTGACTGAGTTGCTGGAGGACAGTTTGTGTGCCGAGCGTCGTCAGGTGGCGGGGCTGTCGGGATTGCTGTACAGCAAGACGGGCGGTAATCCATTTTTCTTAGGGCAGTTGTTAACGATCTTGGTGCACGAGCGGTTGATCTATTTTGACCACGAGGTGAACGGATGGAGTTGGGATTTGGGTCAGATTGAATCCCACGATATCACAGATGACGTGGTGGATTTGATGGTGGGTCGGCTGCGGCAATTATCACAAGAGACGCAAATATTATTCGGTTTAGCGGCCTGCGTGGGGAACCAATTTGGGTTAAAGCTATTGTCGGTGATCGCGAAGAGTTCTCCGGTGGGGGTGGCCAATGCGTTATGGCCTGGGATGGCGTCGGGGGTTTTATGGGGAGAAGGTCAGGGTATTGAAATCGTCAGAGCGATGCCTGCGGAGACGGGTTTGGATGAGGTTGGAGACATTGTATTAGGGTTTTCGCATGATCGTGTTCAGCAGGCGGCTTATCAGTTGATTGCCGAAGAGAGGCGAGGGCAGGTCCATCTTGAAATCGGGCGACTACTGCTAGCGTATTACTCGGATGAGGAGCGAACGAGTCATTGTTTTGACATTGCCGATCAGCTAAACAAGGGTCGAGGCCTGGTTGAGGGTGAGGATGAGAAGCTGGCATTGGTAGATCTGAATCTTACATGTGGTCGTCTGGCCTTGGCATCCGCAGCATTTCCGCCGGCGGCGGTCTATTTAGAGGCTGCACGAGAGGTGCTACCGGCGGGTGTTTGGGAGCCCGAGTCGGACCTACGCTTCGTTGTACATCTAGAGCTTGCTAGGGCGTTGTATCTAGCGGGTGCGGACGAGCAAGCCGAGCGTGTATTCGAAACCATCCTGGCGCATCAGCTTTCGCGCGAGCAATCGATCGACGTTTGTCTTGTACAAACAACTCACTACACCCTATGGGCGAAATTCGAACAAGCGTTGAAAGTGGGTAGACAGGCTTTGCGACACCTCGACATTGAGTTACCCGACGACGACGCTATGGAAGCAGCGCTAAGTGACGTGCTCGACATCGCTGCAGATTATTGTCAGCGTTATAGCTTCGACGAAATTCGGGATCTGCCCGAGGTGCAAGCACCGGACACGAATAGGCTGGTGGGTGTACTGAATGAGTTAATGTCGGCCAGTTACATGTCAGGCCGTCAAAAAATGTTCGCCTGGTTGTCGGTGAGAATGGCAAACGTATCGTTTGAATTCGGTAGCCACCCGTTATCCGGTATCGCTTTTGTGCAATACGGAGCCGTACTATGTAGTAGTGGGGAACACGAGCGTGGGGTCGAGTTCGGAAAATTGGGCGTCGCTATCGCTCGCGAGTCTGGGCAATCATCAATTTATGGTGCCGCACAATTCCTTAATAGTATTTTTGTCATGTGGCACAAAGAACCCCAGCTTGAGGTCATTCACGCTTTAGGCGATGCACATCATTTGTGTTTGCGCGGCGGAAATCTGGTTTTTGCGGGTTACGCCGTATTCAACCGAGCGCTTTATGTCCTGGACTATTCGCTTAGTACCGCTTACGAACAAGCAATGGCGCTCAATCCCGCATTCAAAAGACTTTTTCCGCAGCTCATCGAATTTCAACATATCCACAATCTCTGGTTCATTGCCCATTGGGCTGGGGTTCCGTTAAGCGATTTCGGCGTCGCCTTCGACAAGAAGGAATTTCTCGCGAATAACGGAAATCAAGCTAACGCGATGGCGGTATTTAGTGGGACTGAAATCATTGCCGCCTATTTGGAGCGGCGTTACACCGACTTCGCCACGCTAAAACATCACATGACCTGCATTGAAAGTGGCCAGTATGGGCTTTATTTGATTCCACGAGCCTACTTTTTCGGATCGATGCACTTGTTGGCAAGCTATCAACAAGTACCGGCAGCGGAGCAGCGAGCACGCTTAGACTTAGTCGATGTTTATCAGGAGTATATGGAAGCGTTCGCGACGCGCTGCGAGTCGAATGGATTGCATAAGTATTTGTTGGTTGAAGCCGAACGGCAGCGGATGTTGGGCGGGAGCATGGAAGACGTTGTTAACTCGTATACGCAAGCGATCGCTGCGGCGAGCGAGCATGGATTCCTGCTTTATGAGGCGATTGCTACGGAGCGGTTTGCAGAGTACTGGCAAGAATGCGGGCACGAGGAGCTGGCCTATCTCTTATTGCTACAAGGTCGTGATTTGTATGCGCGTTGGGGTGGCAAGACAAAAGTAGCGCAATTGGAGGCGCGTCATCCCCGAATTGCGGCGCGAAGATCCAATATCACGATCGACGCTAGCGTCGGTGCCAGCTCTGGGTCGACTGTGCAGTCGACGATACCTGAGGGAGGGGTCTCTAATTTAGATACGAGCACAGTCATCAAGATCTCACAAGCGCTTGCGGGAGAGATAAATTTAGACGCGCTGCTCAACAAAATGATGACGATCTTGATGGAGAATGCCGGCGCGGAACGTGGATGTTTATTGTTGTGTAACACAGGTGTTTGGCAGGTGGCGGTGGCCCGGAGTTACGATCCGGTCGAGGCGGCGAGCTTTCAATACGCGAGGCAGGTAGTCAACTATGTAAATCAGCGTCAGACCAGTGTGCTGTTGGAAGATGCCGAACATAATGTGGATTATTCTGATGATCCCCATATTCGGTCGTCGCAGACGAAGGCTGTTTTATGTATCCCGGTACTTTACCAAGGGAAATGCGAGGCGGTCGTCTACTTGGAGAACAATTTAGCCGTTGGTGCATTCACGCGGGAGCGATTGGTGCTAATGGAGATGATTTCAGCCCAGGTCGGTACAGCGTTGTCGAAAGCTCAGACATATCGAGCCTTAGAAAAAAGCGAGCAGAAGTTTCGTCGCTTATCTGACGCAAATATCATCGGGGTGTGTTTCACTAATGTCGACGGCTCGGTGACCGAGGCTAACGATAGCTTTTTAGCGATGTTGGGCTACGCGCGCAATGATTTGCCGCTCGATTGGCGAGAGCTCACCCCGCCGCAGTGGCGCGAAAACGACGAGGTGATTTTGGCAACGTTAGCAGAACACGGCACTGTTACGGCATTTGAGAAAGCGTTTAGTCACCGCGACGGACATATCGTGCCAGTAGTTCTCGGCGCGGCAGCGACGAATGAAGCATACACGGAAACGGTGTGTTACGTGCTCGATTTAACGGAGCGCAAGCAGGCAGAGGAGGCCGTGAAACAGTATCAAGAGCAACTAGAGGAATTGGTTGAGGCACGCACGGCGGAGTTGGCACAAGCGAAGAATGAAGCGGAGTCGGCGAATAAGGCCAAGAGTACGTTTTTGGCGAACATGAGTCACGAGTTACGAACGCCTTTGAACGCCATCATTGGTTTCACTGATCTGATACAACGGGACCCGCAGCTGACGGCGGGAGTTAGAGATCGCGTGAGTATCGTGAACCAGAGCGGCAATCATTTACTTGCGTTAATCAATGACATTCTTGATATGTCGAAGATTGAAGCGGGGCGGATGGAGTTAGTTGAGAAAGATATTCATCTTAGAGATTTTCTCCAAGGCGTGGTGGCGATGCTCACGACTCGCGCGCAAGAGAAAAATCTTCGCATCGTCTCTACATTTTCGTCGGATCTACCGGCGTACGTTCGCGCGGACGACGTTAAGCTACGTCAGGTGATACTGAATTTGATGGATAATGCGATCAAGTTTACGCAGCAAGGTGAAGTGCGTTTAGCGGTTGGCTATGAGCGGGGCGCGAGCCCTGGCGGTCGATTGTTGTTTGGGGTTGAAGACACAGGCGCGGGGATCAGTGAGACAGAGTTCGCGAACATTTTCAAACCGTTTATGCAGACGCAGAGTGGGCGAGAACGACGCGATGGGACGGGCTTGGGATTAAGCCTCTGTAAACGGTATGTAGAATTGATGGAGGGCGATATTAATTTCGAGTCGGAGGTCGGTCAGGGGAGTATCTTTCGGTTTGATATTCGGGTGAAAGCGGGTGAGACGGGAAAGCCCATGGTTGCAGAGCGAGTGCTTAAGGGTTTAGTGCCTGGTCAACCTCGATACTCGGTGTTGGTGGTGGATGATATTGAATTTAACCGGGAGTTGTTGGTGAGTTTACTCGACCGCTTGGGTTTGCGGGTGGCTTCGGTGGATGGAGGTGAGCGCGCGGTGGCCTATTTCGAGTCGCATCGCCCGGATGCGATATGGATGGATGTTCAAATGCCAGGGATGGATGGCTGGGAGGCAACGCGACGCATCAGGAACTTACCGGGGGGGGACGCGGTGCGTGTGATAGCGGTAACAGCGAGCGCGTTCGGTGACGAACGAGAGAATCTCAGTCGCTATGGTTGTGATGACATTCTATTCAAGCCATATCGGGAAGCGGACGTCGCGGATTTGTTATCTCGGCATTTGAATCTTGAGTTTTACTATGAGCACCAAACTGACGAGGCGTCTCCGCAGAAAAAGGCATTCTTATCGAAGGAGGATTTCGCGGGGTTGGCGGCAGATTGGATGAAGGATCTGCGCCAAGCGTGCCTCGAGGGTGACGTGGAGCTCCTCGAGGCCTTGATCAACACGCTCCCCGAAGATCGCCTTGAACTCAAAATTCGACTGCAAGCGCTTATCGATACTTATGCCTTTGATTCTGTATTGGCCATCACGGCGGTTTAGTGGGGTCGGGCGGCGATAGAACCGTCGACGAAGCGGTGACGAATTTCGGGTTTTCACGCTTCTAGTCGCTCACAGAAAGAGGTCACTTTTCGACCTTGCAGACCTGCCGAACGAACTGACCGACGTTGTAAATTATCCTGTTTAACTGTCACAGTTTAGATGAAGTCCGCGATGCGGTCTTCACAAAAGATCATAAATCGACTGAGCGCCTCTTTCCAATTTCGAATCGGCATAGACCATTTTTTCGACGCCTCTTGGATCGACAGGTGGATAACTTTCTTGGCTGAGTCATCCGTTGTAAATGCCTTTCTTCGTTTGGTCGCTTTACGGATCACCCTGTTCAGGGACTCGATTACATTAGTCGTGTCGATGGCTTTTCGGGTCGCCGGCGGATGCTCGAACAACGTGTTCAAATTTTTCCAATTTGAGCGCCAGGATTTACCGATCTGCGGGTACTTAATGGGCAATTGCTTCTGCATCGCCCAAACTTCCACCATCCATGGCGATCGCCGAGTCGCGGACCATGTGAACGATTCAGAGTTGGACCTGAGTTTCAGGAAAAGCTGTTGCGATTGCATTTGGGAACCCTTTCAAGCCATCGACGCAGGCGATCAGAATATCCTTCAGGCCACGGTTCTGCAGTTCAGTTAGCAAGTTAGAGCAATGCGGGAGCAATTGCCGAGAACTTCGCGCCCTCGGTTTGCTCGCGCCACAAGCCCAGGACCTTCTTGTGGCGCGAGCAGCGAATCCCAATGGCGAGATAGACCGCTCTGCTGCGAACCAGACCCTCATCGCGAACCTCGACGCGTAACGCGTCGAAAAATTCCACGGCGTAGGTCCATTTCAGCGGGCGCGACTGTCACGAGCGACCTTCGTCCATGGCCGGATCTGTAACCACGAAAACGAGGTCCAGCGATATTCCGATACCGTACAGTTCGCCCACACGCGATGGAATATCGCGAGTGCTCATGCCCCGGGCATACAAGGCGATGATCTTCTCATCGAAGCCAGGAAATCGGCGTAGGTATTTGGCGATCGACCCCGGATTGAATCGACCGTGGCGATCGCGTGGAATGGACAGCTCCAGCTCGCCGTCGCTGTTGAGTACTGTCTTCGTGCAACTGTTGTCGCGATGATCGCCAACCGCTCGCTCACCGTCGCTGTCGAGGTGAACGTCTATCTCCGCGTTTGAGCATCTGCTCGGCCAGCGCTTTCTTCAAATCGCCGAGCAGACCATCTGACTTTAAAACCCTGGCCGGGTCTTGGCCGTCCAGGAGTTTGTCTAATAAGTCACCTTCGAAGGTTGACATTTGTTTCCTCGCCAGCCGGTTCTCCTTCCCTCCCGGGAATAGTATGGCCCACAAACACAGAATTTCTGACAGGGTCGACTAAATCGAAACTACGCTTCCAGTCCCCAAGAACGAGCCCTAGCGCTGCACCTAAGTTAAGCTAGTGTTGACCCATTGGCAGCCGCACCACCAATCCTTCCATCGCTTCGCTAACCACGATCTGACAACCTAAGCGACTATTACTCTGCACGCCATCTGCGATCGCTAGCATTTCTTGTTCTTCTTCGCTAGCAGCAGTCGCCGAATCGCCGTCTACAAAAAGATGGCACGTGGCACAAGCGCAGTTGCCGCCGCAATCGCCATCGATGCCGGGGACGCTATTATCTAGCGCAGTGGACATGAGTGTTTCACCGATGGTTGCGTCGACTACGTGTTCCGTGCCGTCGAATTCGATGTAAGTGATCCTAGTCATATGAAAACTCTCTTCTACTATCGATGTGCGAACCCAACCGTCGCGGTTCTAATATCGGGTAACTTGTACCGGTAGATCGGAATACCCCATTGTAATGTTCGAATAAACACGTACGGGATCGCCGACCACGTCGACGGATTTAAATCGCTTCAATATCTCTTCCCAGGCAATGCGCAATTGCAGCTCGCCCAATCGATTACCGACGCATCGGTGTAAGCCAAAGCCAAAGGACAG
>JAVJHY010183441.1:5227-22079 GCA_035593235.1 Phascolosoma agassizii
CGACGGGCAAGGTGGCGAGCGTATTGGGGTGGTTAGCGAAATACTACAGTAAGCGTCTTGATGGCCAGCGATATGGCAACGCTGACGCATCCAACAGATTTGCCAATTCTTTGGCCTCTGGTGCCTTTAGCACGAGGAATAAAAAATGAATATTTCAAAAGACCTTCTGCTCGCAATTCTATCTATGGATTCTTACAATCGCGGTTATGGTCAGGGGATTGGTGGACTTGGTGGTCTGGGATCGAAGATCGGAGCCGCAGAATTAACAAGAGAAAGTGACATTGAAAATGACTCAGCTGGCGTTGCCGCCGGCTTTTATGCGTCGTCGTATACGATTGGCGCCGGTGTTGGTGGGCGGGCCTGTTCCCCGCCATGTAAGCCTTCAGAGGGCCGTCATTGTGGGCTAGAGCAACCTAGGTTTTACTAAACGCAGATAGGTTGCTCTAACTTTTTGGAGTAGATCAAATTATCCACCTAAAATCACAATCGATTTTAGGTGGTTTGATCTAGTAAAGGCCCGGGCCAATCCGTTATGATGCCCGCTAAACCCACGCATAAAGCCATGACAAAGATCGACACGAGATGAGCGCACAACGAAACACACCCAGACCAAGTTTTGGTTCGCACATGATCATGGTGGCCCGTACCATGGTGGCCTGTGTGGTTGCGAGCTTGATCCTGAGTACGCAGTCCACCCTCGCGCGTCAAACACCAGGTTCGCCAGCTGATGCGGGCGCTGCGGCGCTTCATAAAGGCGACACCGGCGCAGCGGTGGCACAGTTTACAGCCGCGCTCAAAGACAACAACCTGACCAATGATCGCCGCGCGGCCCTGCTCAATGATCGCGGGGTAGCTTACATGCGTCTTGGTCAATCCAAGCGCGCGATTGAAGATTTTAATGCCGCCGTGCAACTGCTGCCGGAATACGCCGCCATCTACAACAATCGCGGCAATTTGTTGTTGTCACTTGGTCTGCTCAAAGAAGCGCGCAAGGATTTTGACCGCGCGTTGGTGCTCGCACCTGGCTATGCCGCGGCGTACAACAATCGCGCCGGTGTTCTGGCGCGCCAGGGCGAATGGTCTAAGTCCGTTGGCGATTATACCCGCGCCGTCAAACTGGCTCCAAGCAATCCAGCACCCTTCAGTGGCCGTGGGCGCTCATATCTCAACCTTGGTCGACCGCATGCCGCAATGCGCGACTTTACCCGCGCCATAACCGCCAACGCTCGCTTTGCCGTCGGCTATCGCGACCGTGCCGAAGCGTTGATGCAATTGGAGGACTACGACGGGGCCATTGAGGACCTGTCGCGGGCCATCGCGTTTGATGTCAACAACCCAGCGATTTATCTCATTCGCGGCAGGGCCTATTTGGCAACGCAGAATGTCTCCTCCGCGCTCGCTGACTTTACGCGCGCGGTCGAACTTAATCCCAAACTTGCCGAAGCCTATGAGGTGCGTGGCCTTGCCCATGCCATGGCAGGGGCCAATGAGGCCGCCTTCCAGGATCTCAATCAGGCGCTACAACTTAATCCGCGCTCGAGCGTTGCGTATGCCTATCGGGCCTATGCCTACAAATTGACGGGACAGGCGGAAATTGGGCGCCGCGATATTGAAAACGCGCGCGAGTTGGATGGTGAGCGTCCCGAAGTGTATTGGGCCAAGGCTGAGATCGAAGAAGCGGTTGGGAACGCCGACCAGGCGATTGCGGATTTGCGCAAAGCGCTGCGGCTGAAACCCGGCATGCGCGCAGCAATTGTGGCGCTTGAGCGGTTTGGTTTGGGCATTGAAGCTGAGCGTCCCATTGGTCGGCAGGGAATAGACGGCTGGCAGGTTTATGTTCAGAACAATCGGTTCTTTGCCCGCAACGCCTTTTATCCGCGCTTGAAAGTGCCGCTGGAGCGTTGGAGTTCAGCCAATCCCAAGGTGATTTCCTGGCAGGTGCGTGATGAACCGTTCAAGGGTGTCGGTGTGCTGCGCTATGAAAGTGGCGTTGTTAAGCAAGGCAGCAAAACCATCCGCATTGTGCATGCTGCGATTGTTGACCTCTATTACAATCGCGTCGTGGCAATTGAGCTCGATACACGAGGCAAAGAACGATCAACCTGGACCTGGGGTAACGGCAAGCTGACTGTTGCCAACTTGGATGGGGCGACCGACGTCTTTGATTTGCGCAAGGGTCGGGCACGGGCAACGGCTGCTGGTGGTCGACGCTCCTATCGTGGTCCGAATGGCGAGGCCTGGTCGCCGTGGGCACAGGGCGGGCTTCCCAAGCCGCGACCGCGCAAGGTGCGCAAGCGCAAAAAGCCAAAATCGCTGTTTGATCTTTTGTTCAATTAGAGCGCTATGACGCGATCAAGCGTGTTCGTTGAACGGTCTCAATGGCCCGGGCGCCTTTTACCGCTCGGTAAGAGCTGTTTCTGATCGGTTACCAGTTGCGACCTGCAACCTTGTTTGCTCGCCCTCTTTCCAGCAAAAAAAGTCAATGTGTGCCTGAGAATCTCTAGGCTAAAGCCGATCCAGCAGCCTATCATTAACGAACGGCGGCTATGATCCCGGCAACAGTTGGCAGCCACCACAACTGAGACAAGCGCCTCGTCGAAGTGTTTGATCCAGTTTGAAGTGCCTCGCCAGTCCACCCGCTGTATGTTCTGTTGAACATTTTTTGTACTGCGTAAAGGGAATAGGACGATGCGTAATGCACTTCTCGCACTTTTTGTACTGGCACTAAGCCTTGGGGCTTCAGTTGAAAACGCTGACGCTGGTGTGCGTGTCCATATCGACAAAAGCTCACAAGTCATGCGTGTTTATGTTGGCGGTTATCTGCGCCATACATGGCGCGTTTCGACAGGCCGTCGTGGATACAACACACCTAACGGCAGCTACAGCCCAAAACGTCTCGCTCGGCGTCACTATTCGAGCAAGTATCACGGCTCTCCCATGCCGTACTCGATCTTCTTCCGTGGTGGCTATGCCATCCATGGATCCTATCAAACCAAATATCTTGGTCGCAGAGCATCGCATGGCTGCGTTCGCTTGCACCCAAGCAATGCAGCACGCCTGTTCTCGTTGGTGCGTGCTCATCGCGGTGGGACCCGCATTGTTATTACCAACTAAAACATGAGACCAGCGCCCACAAAAAACAGAGGCGCGGCTTAACAAGAGTTCTGTAACTACGGTTGCAAACAGTGAGGCAAAAAGTTTGCGATGACCGGCAACGGTTGTCTGAGTTTGTCGTGGCGATGGCGTAGATGGTTATCGCCGATTGTAATGCGTAGTTGAAGGACACCAAACGATGAGAATGTGTGCGACCCTTGCTGCGGCCTTGATCAGCCTTGTGGCTGGCGGGCCCGTAGCGGCTGTTGAATGGCCGGTTGTTTATGATGACGCGGCAAAGCCCAGAGCCGCCAAAACCGCAACAGCAAATGTTACAACGGAGGCAGGCGATGCCAAATTGGAATTGGCAGCCGTTGAACCTGCTAAACCAGCGCCACCACCTGTAACGCTAAAGCTTGGGATCGATCTGACGTCGCAACGTCTGACGGTGCGCGAAAATGGTGCTGCAAAACACACCTTTAAGATATCGTCAGGTCGCAGTGGCTACCTGACACCGACCGGCAACTACCGCCCACAATGGATGGCCCGCATGTGGCACTCCAGAAAATATAATTGGGCACCGATGCCGCATTCCATCTTCTTCCATCGTGGCTTTGCGATCCACGCCACTTATGCCACCGGCCGTCTTGGTCGACCGGCATCGCATGGCTGCATTCGTTTGTCGCCGCGCAATGCCAAAACGCTGTATCGATTGGTGACGCGCCACGGCAAAGCGTCAACGCGCATTTCTATCCGTGGTCATGCCAAACAATATCGCCAACGCTATGCCAAAAAACGGCGCTATCGTCCTCGGCGCCGCTATCGCCAATTGCCACCGGGTTATGCATACAGCTATCGTCGTCCACAACGTCGTGCCTATCGCACCCGCCCTCAGCGACGTTATCGCCAAGTGTATCGCGGTTACTAGATCAAACGGCAACCAGTCAAACATGAAAGCCGGCGCTGCGGTTTGCAGCGCTGGCTTCTTTGTTTTGAAAATCCAATGCTTGTTATGAGAATTGCCAAGGCCGATGTTGGTACTCACTTAGGGTGTGGGCACGGTTTTCACGATGCTTGAGGTTGGTTTGGCATTGCCTGGTGTAGGTAGGCCTTTGACATGCTTCTCGATCATCTTGGAATATTTTTCAATCGGCTTGCTGGTTCCGGCTGCCGTCATGTGGACAATCTTGTAGCCGCCAGCTTTAAGTGCATCGAGCAATTTGGGCATGGCTTTTGCCGTCACCTTTTTGATGTCGTGCATCAGCAGCATACCTTTGCCGCGCTTTTCAAGTTTATCCATGATGTATTTAACGAGACGATCCGGCTTTTGAGGCATGTAGTCACGCGAGTCGATGTCGGTTGAGAAAACACCTAGATTACGCTTTGACAAATAGCCAAGGGTTTCTTTGGAATCCTGCAAGAAAGGGAACCTGAAAAATGCCGAGGTCGGCGTGCCGAGTGCGCGACTGACGCCTGCGATGCCTTTTTCAATTTCCTCAACAGCGGCGTCGCCCTTCTTACGTTTGCGCAAATTTTGATGGGACCACGTGTGCGTACCAACTGTATGACCGCGCTTTGCCACATCGCGAATAATGTGCGGCATGCCAAGCGCCATTTTACCAATCGAAAAGAACGTTGCCTTGGTGCAATGGGCATCAAGGGCGTCGAGCACGGCTCGTGTGGTGCGCAGCTGGGGCCCGTCATCGAATGTCAGGATGACTTCTTTGTCGGCTAAAAAGTCGTGCACTTTGTAGTGTTCAAATCCAAAGCCCGGCCCGCCGGTGGTGTCGATTTGTACGGTGCGCGAGACGCCAAGTGCATTGGCATTCGCACATGCCTTGGCAGCCTTTGGGGCGGGGGTGCCACCGTGATCATCGCCAAATGCTGCTCCTGATGACACAAGCGCTGCAATTGCAAGGCTGAGAAGCGTTACAATACGACTTCGCATGGCCAATTCCCTTCTAAACACTGTTTTTTGTTCTGCTGCTGGTTATACCCAATCCTGGCACCAGCAATAGGGTGGGCGCGCACAAACATGTTGGTGAGTTCAGGGAGTTGGCAGAAAAACAGTACCTTTTTTTGTCAGGCTGTCTTTTTGGCGCTGAGTTTTGCGTCAAATCTGGCCCGGTCAACGACAACGCGGGTATGGGTGCTGGTGCCGACCTGCTCGTGGTCGTCATGGGCGGTGATCTTGAAACTCAGTTTGCGACCCAAAATATCAACCAGCTCCGCAATAGCTGTTACGGTCTGCCCAACCGGCGTTGGTGATAAATGAACCACGTCAATTTTAATGCCGAGCGAGGTGTGTGTCTTTGGTAGTTGCTGCTCAATTGCAGCACAAGCAGCAGCTTCCATAACGGCGACCAACATAGGCGTTGCAAAAACCTCAACGGACCCGCTGCCGACAACAGGTGCTGTTTTGTCTGGTGTGACAACCATTGAAACGGTACCGGTGAGACCAGGACTTAATATATCAGTGGGGTTCATGGCGTTAGTAACTTTCTTCTGCATGCATTTACTCTTTTCAAGGTGAGCCGGGAGCGCTTTCAGGCGCAACAACGACGTCGTGGTTAATGAACGGCTAACGTAACGCACCACACGCGGTGTCTCGACACGCGGTGTCTCGTCTGGGACAGCGCTTCAAGCCGAGCGGCCCTAAAATTTCTCCAACGAAAATGTCGGTTGCGCAAGGGCCTCTCTTGTTGCCACCGTTGTAATGGAGAAAAGTGATGACACACACACTGATAAAAATGATTTCCCTAGTCTTGGCGATGATCTGCGTTGTCGTGGTGCCGACTCTGCTCAGTTCTGACGCGGAAGCGAAAGGGTCGAAGCGCCGCCTGACGCAGGATACGCAGATCAATGGCCCGTTGCATGGATTTTCCGGACGCGTTGGCGATTATTATTGTGACTATATTCGCATTCCTAATCGCGTTTGCACACAGTCCCCAAATGGTACCCGGTCCTGTACAATCAAAGGGTGGACCCTGCGCCAAACTTGCTACTAGGACTGAAGGCTGATCGCATGAAAGTGCGGTACGTAAGAGCCCCGGCGCATTGTCGGGGATTCTTTGTCGTCGCATCGTAAACACAGTTTCACTTGCCATTTGGCGGGCATTATACGCTTTGGTGTCATATTTTTCGTTGAAAACCACAGTTGGGCGCTAGCCTCGAATCGTTTGCTGTCTATTGCTAGCCCCAAGACGGCACATCTCGCCGTCTTTCAGTGCACTATCGATGAGGAGAACGCAATGTTCCTATCTGCACCGAAAGTTGTGACCTGGATGGTTGCAACATTGTTGGTTCTGGCTGCGATTGCCGTGAAATATCTTGGCATTGCTATTCCAGAAGTTGGCCCAATGGTGTCGAAGCATCTTTTCGAAGTTGTTTTGGCAGCCTTTGCTATTTTATGGGCAGGCAATGTATTACGTGGATTTTAGGTTGGCGTTGGTCAAACTCTAATCCGAAAAAGAAACCGACCGCACCAATCAAAGTGCGGTCGGTTTTTTTGTTTCTATAGATGAATGTGGTCTAGCACTTACTCGCTGTCACTGCCACGCGTGTTGCCACGGCGACCATCGTGATCACGACCTTGATGTTTGCGCCATCTGCGGTGTTTGCCCCAGCCGCGCTTGCCGCGCATTTTACGCAACTTAGTTTGCTGTTCTTCCGTCAAGCTTGCGTAAAGCTTTTCAGCGCTCGGTCGAATGGTTCGGACGGCTTCGAGGCCTGCCGCTAACATTTTTTCCATGTTTTCCAGCCGTTCAATTGGGGAACGTCTGAGGCGTGGTTTGTTTTCTGCCTGGTCTTGGTCCTCAGCCTTTTTATCACGCGTTTTCCATGCTGGTTTTGGTGGGCAACTTTGGCGCGCTTTATCGACAGCTGTGCGCACGGTATCGGAAAAATCTTCAAAGGCAGGCGTTTGTGCGTCGGTAATATCTGCCTTGTGTTTGATGCGCACCAGCATGTGGTCAACGCGTTCTGTTGCGCGGCGTCCACAAACCATGCGCATCGGGCGTTTCATTCCGCGGGCATGATGACGTCCACCGCCCCAGCCACCACCATGATGGCCCCAACCGTGTCCACCTTGTCGGGCCATCGCGCCCACGGCTGCGGCGCTTACAAGCGCGACGGTCAAACCGCCGATAATCCAATTGCGTTTCACTGACATTTGTTTTTGAACTCCTCTGTCCTTAAGCGGCCGTTTTGGGGGTGTCTTGGCCCGGTTGCAGCAGATGATACGCGCAATACCGAACCAAGTTGTGGCCGTATGAGGGAATAACGGTCGTGAGGGTGGGCATCCGTCGCGAAAAACAAATAATTTTATTTGCAATTTCGTGTCGTGCGGTTAGGTCGCACTCGGTGCTGCGGCGAAAATAAGGCCAACAACCACGGCTGCGACCAGCGTTGCGACACGCAACAGGCGCCAATGAAAAGCTTTGTGTCCCAAAAAGTCACCAAGCGCATAGCCGACGGTGACGATGAGCGCGAACGTATAGCGCCCCGCGATCTCGCTTCCGAACAATACTATAGGTGGTTCTTGTGCAGGGTTGGGTCCTGACCCAATCAAGAAGGCATAAACTAGGCCTGCGTACACAAGCAGGCTTGGAAACGACATATCTTCCAGGAAACGGAATTCAATTGGTGCCAATGGTGCACGCCCGCGCGCGCGCGCCAAACGGGAACCAATTCCAAGCAGGCACATAAACAGCGCCAGTGACAGCGCTGCGATCAGTTGCGGGTGAAGGGTACTATCAAAATGCTTGAGGAAGGGCGTCCAAAGAGTTGATAAAACCTGACGCCAAAAGCCTAGAAAATCCCTTAGCCAGTCTGGCATCGCCACTTCACTGGCCAATTGGCTGAGCACCGTCAATGCAGCGCCCGCTTCGGCGAGCAGCGCAACCAGTTCCTTTCGCAGGAATTTCAGCATATGATGGCAAGCCTAACCGACAAATTGAGCCGCCTTTATAGGGCCGGAATTTAGAATTTCCAGCGTCGATGCCTTGCCAGCGTCAAATCCGGCACGCACAAGTTCTCTTTCAAACAGCACGAGGTGCATGATGTTCAAGAAACTTCTCATTCTCTTACTCGCCGTTATTGCGGCCTTTCTTGTCTACGTTGCGATGCAACCATCCGAAATGCGCGTTGCTCGGTCAACAGAAATAGCGGCACCAGCTGAGGCGATCTTTCCGCACGTGAATGATCTCAAAAAGTTTGATGCCTGGTCTCCGTGGTCGAAACTCGATCCTAATGCCACGATGACCTACGAGGGTAACAATGAAGGTGAAGGTGCGGTTGGAAAGTGGAAAGGCAACAAGGAAGTTGGCGAGGGCACTATGACGATTCTTGAATCAACGCCCTCAAAAACCGTCAAAATGTGGTTGGAATTTGTGGAGCCATGGCCCGGGAGTGCCAACGTTGAATTTTTGCTTGAGCCGGCAGGTAACAACACAAAAGTAACCTGGGCGATGGAAAGCACTCATAGTTTTTTTGAACGCGCGATGTGCACATTGCTGCGCATGAATCCGGAAGACATGATTGGCGAGAAATACGCAGAAGGCTTGGCGAACCTCAAGAAGGTTGTTGAGGCGGGAGCCTAAAGCACCTACCAAAAAAACCTGAGCACCAACGTCAGCACGATGCTGAGCACGATGGATGAGGTGACGGGGAAATAAAATCGGAACTTGCCGTTCGGGCTTTGGTATTTGATGTCGCCGGGCAAAAGCGACAAGGGGGTGTTTGCGCCAGCTTGTTTGTCATCGTCATCATAGGGGTCTTGAGTGGAGATGCGTTCTTCGTTCCACGCCATCAGCGCGCCAAGCACGACGAGGGTGACAAACAAGACTGTGAAAAAGAGGCTCATGGGTTCAAACCTAACTCAATGATGTGGCAAAGACAATTGATCCGCGCGACGGAGTTATGCCCGCTGTCTTTAAAGGATTGCACTCAGACGCGCACACCAGTTTGATCTCGCGACGTCGTACGCCCGAAGGTTGGCAGCGTTTAATTGCCCCGAGGTGTTCGGGGAGCGGAACGGCCTGGCCGTTGTAGTTGTAATAGGATGCGACCGAAGCCGATCCGCCGGTGAAGGACGGGTGACCACCGCGGTGTCCCTTTGCATCCCAAAGGCATCACCAACGTACTTAATCGATGGCGGCAGACGGTCTCTCGGCGAAGCCTATGTCCCAAGCCGTTGACCCTCACCTCCCGCTTGCGTTGGGACACCGGCGCGCGCCCGAACCCCCGAACTGCCAAGCGGGATGCGAGAAGTTTAAGGCGATGACGCGTTGTGGGGATAAATTTGCCAAAAATTATAGGACGACGTCAGCTTGACCGCCCCCTCACGCCACGTTAGCCGATGACGGTCATCAATACGCCGCCGACGGCGGCTAACGCCATCGGTGCTGTTGGGAAGAACAACAGGCCATTAAATATCGCGCGCGTGGACAGCGAGCGGTCATGAGCCATCTTTGCGGTGCGTGGTAGCATCGACGCCTGATTGAGGACGATGAACACACACCTTGAACAGATCGGGTTTGGTGGTGGCTGCCATTGGTGCACAGAGGCTGTGTTTCAGGCGCTGCGTGGTGTCGTCTGTGTGGATCAAGGGTTTGCAAAGTCTGCGCCGCCACATGACACGTGGTCGGAAGCTGTTGATATTACGTTTGACCCTGGTGACATTCATTTAGCAATCTTGATTGACATCCACTTGCGCACCCATTCGAACACGTCGCAGCATAAGCTGCGGGCAAAGTATCGCAGCGCCATTTATGTTCATGATCCAGTGCAGCACGCCGCGGCCCAATCGGTGCTTGACACATTGCAGCCTGACTTTGAAGAGCCGTTCGTGACGCTGGTGTTGTCGCATCGCGGTTTTAAACCGTCGGCTGACCAGTTTCGGAATTACTATGAAGCGGATCCTGACCGCCCGTTCTGCCGAACCTACATTGATCCCAAACTCACCATGCTACGGCAACGTTTCGCCCGCGAGATGAAGGCATGAGCGCGCTTGTTGAGGCGACGCCCGCCCGGTAGTTCCATTGCCCAGCCTGGCATTAAGTTTACTCGACCGGGTCGCGTGCTCTGTGCAACACTGATCGCAGTGCTTCATAGACAGCCGGACTAGTTTGAGTGCGGATAGTCTAAAGTTTGGCCCTGAGGAGAGCAGCGCTCATGCTCAGCTACGAGGACTTTGTTGACGCGGCAAGGCGCATCACGGACACCACAAAGCTTGGTGAATTTTTGGCGAAAGACGCCGGCAATGAGGATTATGAGAATCTGTTGTTTGTCACCTTGAAAGATGCGCGCCAGGTGGAAAAGCTGCCCTGGATGGTGATGCCTGAAGGCTTTGGCGATGCTTATATCTCCCAGGACTTTAAAAGCGTTGACCCGGTTTTGGAATTTGCCGAACGAGTGCAGGGGCATTTTTTCTGGTCCGAAGTTGATCTCGGCAGGCAATACAATGCCTTAGAGCTCGACATGGTGCATCAGTGCCGCGATCTCAATGTGCATTCCGGCACAAGCTTTTCGATACACAAACCTGATGGCAGTTTTGATCTTATTGGGGTGAGTAAGCGTCACAATGATCGCCTTGACCCGTTGCTAATAGCTGTGTTGCGCGCGAAGATTTCTTTTGTTCACCGTTGCCATGAAGACCTCATTGCTGATCGCGGACACGTTGCAAGCGAGGCTGCGTTTAAGGACTATTCACATCAGCATGCACCACCGGGGATGACGTTGAAACGATGTTGTGCCTTGATTTTTGTCGATATGGCAGCGACGCGTTGGAGGTTGGGGTTGCCGGAACTCAATATTAAATTGAAGGAATTCATTTCAGAACCTGATCTCAATTATTTAATGAGCTGGGGTCTCATTCATGAAGTGCCAGATGAATCGCATTTCTATTACATCTTAGTGCCAACTGTGCTTGGCAAAAATCACATACGCCTTTGCGCGCACGTGCCGGAATTGCGCCGCAGCTTATGGGAAGCGGAAGTCACATCAGGTCGGTTGCCGTCGCAGGAGTAGACGAGTTTCAACTGGATCATAATTCTGAAAATCAGAATCACACTCTCGTTTTTTTGTTCACGGGCGTTCCTCGCCTCGCTCGGGCCGACCATGCCCAACATGGCTCTGCCATGACACGGGAGCGGTGCAAAGCACCGGGCCGCATTGCGTGCCTTAGCATGCGTCCGATTAAAGGCGCGATGCTCTAGCCCAGCACGGTCATCAACACGCCACCGAGGGCGGCCAAGGCCATCGTCGCTGTCGGGAAGAATGATAACATCATGCCGAGTGCGCGTGTTCTTGGATCTTTGATATAGCAATAGGCGTAGATGCAGCGGCCAACGAGATAGATGCAGCCCGCAACGATGGCCAGTGTCAGATTGGTGTAGGTGGCGCACAGATAAATGGCGGGCACGAACGCCACAACGTGCTCCATGGTGTTCTGCTGCACGCGAAAGAGGCGTTCACACTGTTTGTTGCCAGTCGTCGCAGGCGCATCGACACCAAGCTTACCGCGCGAAAACCCGGTGATCATGCCGAACGCCATGAGCTGTAGAACGGCGAGCAGGATGATGAGGGCGATGATGTCCATGGTGGGGAGTCCTGTTTGAGTTTTTAGTCCACTCGTCGATTCATAGCAGAATATGAGTATATGTCTGCCAAGGGCCGATAGTGTTGCAAAAGTCGGCTGAGCCGACCCATCATTGCTCGTCGCCGCTGCTGTTGGCACAATCACAACGGAATCACGCTTCGCCGACACTCTCAACGGCCGTTTTGCAACACTATTGGCCCAAAGCGGACCCACAATTAAATTCCGACACGAGACATCTAATCTGCTATTGCTGCACCGCAGCAAACCATGCTGCGTGACAGCGAAGGGGCGTGAATGGATAGCCGAGAGGATCTCTTAGGGCGCCGTGGTAGGGGAAAGTTGGCGGGCAACACCATCAGTAATTCGGGACATCGCATTGAAGAAGCAGACCTCAGTTCATTGGTCGAGATTCTTCGGGACCAATCCTGGCCACCTGCGCATGCTTCTGCGCGTCCCCACATCCTTTCACGCTCGACCCGCGCTGATTGTCTGTCTACACGGCTGTAGCCAAACTGCACCATCCTTTGACACAGGCGGTGGCTGGTCCGTTCTTGCAGAACAGCATGGCTTTTTCGCCTTGTTTCCTGAGCAGCAGTTGAATAACAATTCCGGTCGGTGCTTCAATTGGTTTTATCCGGAAGACACGCAACGCGATGGTGGTGAAACTCATTCGATCCGGCAGATGATCGACTATGCCATTAGGTCTTACGATATCGATCCCGCACGCATTTTTATCACGGGATTGTCTGCGGGTGGTGCAATGACCTCAAGTCTTCTTGCCTCATTCCCTGAACTATTCAATGCCGGTGCAATCGTAGCTGGCTTGCCCCATGGCGCAGCAGAGCAAATCAGTGACGCGATGATCGCTATGTCGAGAGGGAGCGAGCGCACAGCAGAGCAGTGGGGAGACATCTTTAGGTCATCTTCAACAAACGCGGGCCCTTGGCCTCGTATGTCCATCTGGCATGGTGGTCTCGACGGTACAGTTCATCCTGCCAATGCCAATTCCATCATTTCTCAGTGGCTCAACTTGCACGATTTAAAAATGCAACCGTGTCGCGACGAGGTTGTCGGCAATCATCGCGTTCAAGTCTGGAACAACAGTTCAGGCCGTGACATGGTCGAGTCGCATACCATCGCGGGTATGGGCCATGGAGTACCCCTAGCGGTGACCGGGCAACGTGACTACGGACTAGCCGGGCCGTTCCATCTGGATGTGGGCGTTTCTTCGTCGCTAAGGATCTTGGGATTCTTCGGGCTTACAGATCAGCCCTAGGGTACTTATAAGAAATCTAGCCATAAAAAAGTTGGCTCTGGCCAACCGTATTTTCTTCTCATTGCTATCAAATTTTAGATCTGCTTCATAAAGCGTGCCCATTGAACTCCGCTGCGACTGGGAAGTCGGCAAAGGACACTACTCAGTCCTGAAGAGCAAAACTCCATAGGTTCAACTCTGGAGGAACATCAAGGCGACTAGGACCGCTCCAGGGTCACAACTGACGGTCGCATTGACGTTTGGCGCGCTTGTTATGCTTGATCGCCGCGCCGTGTGAATACGCATCAGCCTTGCCTCATTTCATTTGCAGCTTTACGGGCGATTTCGGAGAAATGTTTCATATTGGTCGGAGCGTGTCCAACCGTGGTTCCGATTTAGCTATTGTTCAACCTCTAAGCGTGTTAGAACCAAGCTAACACCCGCTTTTCTTAGTGCCTCAGCTCACCTGTAAAACAGAGAATTGAGGTTTCGTATAAACGAGCGGCTCACTCACGATACGATGACGCTTGCACATCCCTTCTCACGTTAACAACGTGGACGGGACGTTTGCTCTTGGCCGCAATTTGATCGAGGCGACCATGGGGCGGCGGGACAGCACCGCCAGCGTTTTGTAGCAACACGTTGCATCTAGGCCACCGATTTAGCTGCTGCAAATCACCAAGATCTTATGGCAAACGGAAGCCGTAAGCCTATGAGCGCATGAAACGCCTCGATCAAATTAAGGAACCCAGTGGAAAGCATTGAAACCAAATCGTCTGGCAGACTTGCGTCGCGTGGCACAAAGAGAACGTGCATCGAGGAAGACTGCGGAGAGCGCTTTTATGATCTGAACAAAGATCCCATAGCTTGTCCCTACTGCAATGCGGTCTTCGTCCCCATACCCGAGGTTATTTACAATCCGAAGGAATACAAGAAAAGGCCGGCCTACAAACTAGAAAAACCAGAACCGGTTGTCGATAAAACAGAAACATCAGATGAAGATAGCGCCGAATCCGTTGTTGCCGACAAAACAGAAACATCGAATGATAACAGCAACCAATCTGCTGTTGCCGATGACGTTGAGGAGCAGGTGACAGAGTCGACTGATGCAACCTTACTCCTTGATAGCGATAACGACGATGCCGTCGAAAAGGAAAATGGTGGCAAAAAGGATTCAATCTCCGACGATTGATAATTCGTGAGTTTATTGGCGCTATGGCGAAGCCCAAACCGGAGCTGCACATTGCGGTGCAGTGTTTTTTCGCTCGCAAGCGCGCTTCTTGACAGAACTGAGCTCGGTCCAGCCGGTCATGCATTTCAACCTAAGATGTGACCAACGTGGTCAATGAAGAATCCACAACGAATGCAAACCGAAGAACTTCAGCTCCAAATAAACCAAATATGATTTTAAGTAGGAGTGCCGCATGACAATTCATAGTTTCCAGGTCGGGCAGACTGTTCTCTTCACACCAGGAAAGACAAGCAGCCCGAGCTTCTCCCCCGACTATAAGATCACACGACTCTTGCCACCAGAAGGTGGGCAGAACCAATATCGTATCAAAGGAACCACAGAAACATTTGAACGGATGGCTAAGGAAAATGAACTTTACAGCATGTAAAAAGCCATTGCTTCTTCAGACCAAATATCAAGGCACGCATTGCCCCACGCTTTGCTACATATAATCGGAAGGCCTACCCTAAAATGAATAGTGCTGGAACGGGCAATCGTTGTGAACCGGCAGTTTTTTAAATGATGACCGCAAAGTGCACGTGTATTTGCCTTTAGCGCGTCGCCACATTCTAAGATGTGACGTTAGTTTAAATCCAATCCTCTGTGATTTTTTGATACGGCGTCCCGCTAAAACAGGTTCGCACCTCTTGCCTCCAAGACTTTTCACCCACCCACTCTGCGGGGTGAAAAGTTTAGCGCGCACATCTTTGGCTAGAGGCATGCCCATCACGATGAAGCATCCAAACGAATACCAACCAGGAGACCCAAGAAATGGTTATAATCAAGCAGCGGGACAAGGCGAATTATCACGTTATTCTTGCCTCGGTGCTAGTCGTATTTGCGGCGAGCCTTTCTCCGGCATTTGGTGCCACAGGGCCTATACCAGCAAACGCAAAGGTCAAGAAAGATTCTAGCAAAGGTTGGGAATGCCTCCACGGCTATCGGGACGTTCGCAATGCGTGCGTAGAAGTTGTCATTCCGAAGAATTCCTTTCCCACCAAGTCTTCCTTTGGAAAAGTCTGGGAATGTCGTTTTGGATTTAGACAAATTGATAAAAAATGCATAGCCATAACCATACCAAAAAATGCGTATCTGACTTCGTTTGGAGATGGATGGGAGTGCACGCGCGGCTTCCAGCCAGCCAACAATAAGTGCCGCCTCATTGAGGTGCCAAAGAATGGTTACCTCACGGAGTCATTCTACGGAAAAGGTTGGGAATGTGAGCGCAATTTTCGCGCTCAGCACGGCAAATGTGTAGCGGTGAATGTTCCTAGAAATGGATATTTGGACAACTCGACGTATGGCAATGGTTGGAGGTGTGACCGTGGCTATCGCGCAAAAGCAGGAAAATGTGTTGCGGTTGCTGTCCCGGAGCACGGTTATTTTGTTGAAGAGACGTATGGGCGTGGCTGGAATTGCGACAGAGGATTTCGCGCGAGCGGCGATCGTTGTCTCCAAATACCTGTCCCGTTGAACGGCTATCTTGTTGATGCGAACTACGGGGACGGTTGGACTTGCAATCGTGGCTTCAAAAAAGATGAAGTGTCCTGCACAGCGATTGATATGCCCGAAAATTCACACTTGGATTATTCGGGAGATAGGTGGGAATGCAACAGCCCGTACCGACGGATAGTTGCAAAATGCGTCCTTTGAGCTCTCGCTCGCGAATTGCGCAACTTATCTGGCGTGGAATTCAGAATGGTTGGGTTGAACTTTTAACCATGGTTGCAACTCACAAACATAGGATCAATTCAAAGTATGTCTACACAACCAATTTCATGGACCGACCCGGACCCCCAACGTCTTGCAAAGAACGGATTAGGCGATGTATTGCTGCGGCCTCTCCAGGCTAGGCCTCCGGGTACGGTCGGTACAACCGCCGTCGTTTATTGCGAAGGCAACTTCGGGGCCATCGATGGCAAGACAGCCAACGGGCTCATTCGATATTCAGAAAAGTACGATATTGTCTCTGTAATTGACAGCCAGAAAGCGGGTCTCAATTCGGGTCTGGTACTTGAAGAACCGGAAAACGATATCCCAATTTTGCTCGATCTCTCAGCTGCGATTTCTTACGGCGGTATACCGGACTATTTCATAATCGGGACAGCGCCATCAAGCGGGCGGTTGTCGACGCAAGAACGCGATCTTGTTCTCCAAGCGGTCAGCCTCGGTATCAACATTGTCAATGGTCTTCACGAATTCCTGAATGATGATCCGGAATTTGTTGCCGCTGGCATTAAAAACGAAATTAGTATTCGAGATGTGCGGCGACCACGTGCGACAAAAGACTTACGATTGTTCAGCGGAAGGATCGACGAAGTTACATGCCCCCGCATTGCAGTTCTTGGTACGGATTGCGCGATCGGAAAGCGCACGACGGCGACCATCTTGGCGCGCGCGCTCAATGATCGTGGTTTAAAGTCTGTTCTCGTCGGCACAGGTCAAACTGGATTGATACAGGGTGCACGTTATGGGATTGCGCTCGATGCCATTCCTTCTCAGTTTTGTTCCGGAGAATTAGAGGCCACAATCGTTGAAGCCTTCGAATGCGAAAATCCGGATGTGATCATTATTGAGGGGGGCGTCGAAACTGTGCCCGATTCCGTGCTGGATCAGCTCAAAATTGGTGGCCGTATTGGTGCGATCAAAATGACAGGTGCTTTGGGGCAATGCA
>JAVJHY010184494.1:7901-22078 GCA_035593235.1 Phascolosoma agassizii
AGAACCAACCGAATGCACGGGCCGTGAACCGGATCGTTGCCGCGATCGCAACGGCGGTCCTTACGAGCTGCCAAACGTACACGCCCAAGCCGCTCGATCTCGACGCGCACGACGCCGCGTGGAGGATGCGCGCCCTGGACACCGCGTCATTCGAAGACCTCGCGCAGCGTCTGGCTGGCGCCGACGCGCGACCGCCCGATGCCCCCGATGTTCGCGGGGCGTTCGACGCGTCGGACGGACTGAGCTGGACGGAGACGCGGCTCGTCGCGCTCGTCTTCAACGCGTCGCTGCGCATCGCGCGGCTCGAGCACGCGGGCGCGGTCGCGCAGGAGGTCGTCGCCGGCCGCCTCGAGGATCCCGCGCTCTCGCTCGACGTCCTGCGCATCTCCGAGAGCGTGCCCGATCGGTGGGTCCTATCGGCGGGCATTGCCTTCTCCGTGCCGCTCTCCGGACGGCGCGACGCCGAGCGTGGCGTAGCGCGGGCGGAGGTGCGCGAGAGCGAACAGGCGATCCGCGCGCAGGAGTGGGACGTGATCCACGCCGCGCGACGCGCGTGGATCGAGCGTGCCGCGACCGAGCTGCGCATCGCCGAGACGCGGCGGTTGATCGATACACTCGCTCCGATGGCCGAGCGCGCCATGCAGCTCGCCGCGGTAGGGGAACTCGAGCGCACGGAGGCAGCGCTCTTCCGGATCGAGCGCGTTCGACTCGAGGGCCACGAGCGTCACCTGCGCGGAGAGCGCGCGTCGGCCGAGTTTGCGTTGCGCACGATCCTCGGGCTTGCGCCGGACGCACCGGTCGAGTTCGAAGTCTCGCTTGCCGAAGGCGACGGACGCGCGGGCGTTCAGGGGGTTGATCGGGACGTCGTCGCCGGTCACCCGACTCTTGCACGACTGAGCGACGCGTACGCGGCAGCGGAAGCCACGCTCGAGCTCGAGATCGCCAAGCAGGGTCTCGAGCTGGAGATCGGCCCGCGCTTCGAGAGCGACGCCGGGCAGTCGCGTTTCGGTTTGCTCGGGGGCGTACCGCTTCCGCTCTGGAGCGCGAACCGCAGCGGGATTGCGGCCGCGCGCTCGGAGCGCGAGATCGCGCGCGCCGTCTACGAGACGCACTACGAGGCGCTTGTCAGTCGTTGGGCCAGGGCGCAGGGGAACGCGAGGCTCGCCGACGAAGAGCGCACGGCGTTGGAGGTCGAGCTCGTTCCGATGATTGAGGCGCAGCTCGAGGACGCGCTCGCGCTCTTTGCACTCGGCGAGGGCAGCAGCCTAGTCGTTCTCGAGAGTCTGACGCGCGCACACGCCGCAAAGTTGGACTGGATCGACGCGCGCGTCGCAGAGGCGCTCGTTCGCGCGGAGTTGGATTACTTGGCAGGACCGGAGTTCGCGACGGAAGAGGAACGCTAGATGAAGAACCGACACATCGCATTGCTCGTGACAGTCGCCGCGTGCGTGTCGTGCTCGAGAGGCGCCGCGGATCCGGCGCCGCCGCCCGCCACGGCTCCCGAGGACACGGCGACGAACCGCATCGAGATCCCCGCGGTCGTGCGCGCGAACCTGGGCATTTCCTTTGCGCCGGTGGAAGTGCGCCGCGTCGCGCAAACGCTGCGCGTCCCCGGTTCATTCGAATTGCGTCCACGTGCACGCCGCGAGTACCGCCTCGCGCTCTCGGGAACGGTCGAGCTCCTCGTTGACCAATACGACTCCGTTGAAGTCGGCGACGTCCTCTATCGTTTGCAATCCTCCGCGTGGCAGGAACTCGTGCACGAGATCCTCGACGGCGAACAGGCGATCGATTTGGCGCGGGCCGAGATCGATGTTGCTGCCGCGACACTCGCGGAAGCGAACGCACGGCTCGAGGCACTCCGCAGCCGAAACGCAGGCCTCGTCGATGCCGGCCTCAAGGACGCGGAGCTCCAGGCGCGCGTCGTCGAACTCGAGGCCAGCCTCCCGCGGTTGGGGGCGGAGAAGCGACTGGCGGAGACGAAGCTAGCGAGCGCCGAGCGGGCGCGACACCACGGGCTGCATCGTGCGTCGACCGTGGCCGGCATCCCGGAGCACGAGCTCGAGAAGATCGTCCCGGGCGACACGGGTACGCCCGTTCCGCAGTACCTGGCGATCGAGTGGATGGAGGTGCACGCGATGGACGACGGCGTCGTCGAAGCGATCGCCGTGACCGACGGGGCGTTCGTCGAGTCGCCCGGCCTCGTGCTGTCGACCGTGGACCCGACCGACGTTCGCTTCCGCGCCCAGGCGTTGCAGGCGGACCTCCCGCACCTCGCGCAGGCCTCGGATGCGCGCATCGTTCCGCCGCAGACGATGGACCACGCGATCGAATCCGGCATCGACGCGACGTTGTCGGTCGGGCTCGAGGCGCACCCCGACGAGCGAACGCTCTCGCTTCTCGCGATGCCGCTCGAGACGGCGGACTGGGTGCGGCATGGGGTCTCGGCGTTCCTCGAGGTCGTCACCGATGAGTCGTCGGACGCCGCGCTCGCGATTCCTCGTGCCGCCGTCGTCCAGGACGGCCTCGAGCACGTCTTCTTCCGACGCGATCCGAAGTCCCCGAACACAGTCGTGCGCGTGACCGCCGACCTCGGGGTCAGCGACGGTCGCTGGGTCGAGATACGCAGCGGGCTCATGCGCGGCGACGAGGTCATCCTCGACGGCGTGTACGAGCTGAAGCTCGCGTCGGGAAGCACGCGCGGCGCGGAGCAGGGCGGCCATGTTCACGCCGATGGGAGCGTCCACGACGATCACTAGCGATGCTGAAGAAACTCATTCGCTTCTCGATCGAGCACGCTGCGCTCGTCCTCGTCATCGCCGGCGTGATCCTCGGACTCGCGGCGTTCCGGCTGCCGTCGACGCCCGTCGATGTGTTCCCCGAACTCAACGCGCCGACCGTCGTTGTGATGGCCGAGGCGCCGGGGCTCGCCGCCGACGAGGTCGAGCTGTACGTGACGTTCCCGATCGAAGCCGCCGTCAACGGAATCCCCGGAGTGCGGCGCGTGCGCTCGTCCAGTGCAATGGGGCTCGCGCTCGCGTACGTCGAGTTCGAGTGGGACTCCGACATCTACCGTGCGCGACAGTTCGTATCCGAGCGCCTCGACACGGTGCGCGACGACCTTCCCGCGGAGACTCACGTAGAGATGACGCCGGTGACGTCGATCACCGGAGAGATCATGCTGCTCGCGGTCTCGGCGCCCGACACCGAGATCAGCGCGCTCGACCTGCGTGCTTATGCGGAGTTCGATCTGCGCAACAAGCTCCTCGCCATCCCGGGGGTGGCGCAGGTCGGTGTGATCGGCGGCGAGCTGCCGGAGTACCAGGTGCTCGTCGAGCAGGAGAAGCTGCGGCTCTTCGGGCTCACCGTGAACGATGTCGTCGATGCAGCGGGCGCTGCGCACAGCACGCTGAGCGCGGGCTACTTGCCGAACGTTGACAACCTGGAGCTCCCCATTCGCCAGAGCGGCCGCGTCCGCTCCGTCGAGGACATCAAGGGGACGATGATCAAGCTGCACGAGGGCGCGCCGGTGACGATCGGGCAGGTGGCCGAGGTCGTGCTCGGGCCTGCCCCGAAACGAGGTACGGCCGCGGATGGCGGACACCCGGCGGTCGTGATGACGATCCAGAAGGCGCCGGGGACGAACACGCTGACGATCACGCGCGAAATCGATGATCTGCTCGATGCGGTCGAGCCGGCGTTGCCGAACGGCGTGATCGTGAACCGTCAGGTCTTCCGTCAGTCGGAGTTCATCGGGCGCTCGATCAGCAACGTCGTGAAGGCGCTGCGGGACGCGGCGATCATCGTCACGATCATCCTCGCGCTCTTCTTGCTGAACTTCCGCACGACGCTCGTGACGCTGACCGCGTTGCCGTTGTCCCTCGCGGTCGGGCTGCTCGTGCTTGATGCGATGGGGGAGACCATCAACGTCATGACGCTCGGCGGCCTCGCGATCGCGGTCGGGAGTCTGGTCGACGATGCGATCATCGACGTGGAGAATGTGTTCCGGCGCCTCAAGCAGAACGCGCGGCTTCCGCTGCGGGAGCGCAGGTCGAAGGCCAAGCTGATCTACGACGCGAGCAACGAAATCCGTCCGGCGATGGTGTTCGCCACCGTCATCATCGCGCTCGTCTTCGTTCCTCTGATGCTGCTCGAGGGACTCGAGGGGCGCTTCTTCCGACCGCTCGGAATCGCGTTCGTCGTCTCGTTGCTCGCCTCGCTCGCGGTGGCGCTGACCGTCACGCCCGCGCTCTGCCGCCTGATCTTGCCCGAGGAACCTAGCGAGCGTGAGGCGCGCGGCGGCGCGGTCGTGCGCGCGCTCGAGCGGCTCTACGAGCCGGTCGTGCGCTGGGCGTTGCGCGCCCGTGTTGCGGTCTTCGGCGCCGCGATCGCTGCCACGGTCGCTGCCGTCGCGCTCGCCTCGACGTTCGGGACATCGTTTCTGCCCGAGTTCAACGAAGGCACGTTCACGATCGGACTCTTCGCACCTCCAGGAACGTCACTCGCGGCGAGCGAGCGCATCGCGTCGTCGATCGAGCAACGCATCTTGAAGTTGGACGGAGTGCGCAGCGTCACGCGCCGCACGGGGCGCGCCGAGCGCGACGAACACGCCGAGCCCGTGAGCACTTCTGAGCTCGACGTGACGATCGAGCGCGAGTTCAGCAAGGAAGAGGTGCGTCGCGGCATATCGACCATCCTCGGCGACGTGCGCGGCGTCGCATCGAACGTTGGCCAACCGATCGAACACCGGCTCAGTCACATTCTCTCCGGCACGCCGGCCGCGATCGCGATCAGCGTCTTCGGCGACGACCTCGCCAAGCTGCGCTCGATCGCCGCCGAGATCGAGGTCGAGCTCCTGGCGCTTCCCGGCGCGCGCGACGTGACCGCGAACCGGGAGGTGATGATCCGCTCGTTGCCCGTCAACTATCGCCCGGCCGAGCTCGCGGCGTTCGGCCTCACGCCTTTGGCCGCGGCGTCGCAGGTGCGTGCCGCGTTTTTTGGCGAGACCGTTGCGCAGGTCAACGAGGGAGTCCGTCGCTATGACGTCGCCGTGCGGCTGCACGAAGACGGCCGCGACGACGTCGACGACTTGCGGCAACTCGTGCTGCGTGGGGCGAACGGGGCGCTCGTACGGCTGTCTGAGGTCGCGAACATCGGTCCCGAGATGGCGTCGAACCTGATCGCGCGAGAGAACACGCAACGCAAGGCGGTCGTGTCGCTCAACGTCGCGGACGGTGCGAACCTCGGCGATCTCGTCGCCGAGGCGAAGCGACGCGTCGATCCGATCGTTGCGCGCCACGGATACACGGTGAACTACGGTGGGCAGTTCGAGGCGCAACAGTCGGCCAGCCGCACGATCGCGATCTTCGGTGGCGTCGTGCTGATCGTGATGCTCGGCCTCCTGAACCTGGCGATCGGTTCGATGCGCGTCGCGCTGCTCGTGCTCGTGAACCTGCCGCTCGCCCTCATCGGCGGCGTGCTCGCCATTTTCATCAGCGAGTCTCCCAACGCGGTGGCCAACTTCGCGGGGCTCTTGGGCGGGGGAGTGTACGTCGCGCCCGTGATCTCGATCGCCAGCATGGTGGGGTTCATCACGCTCTTCGGGATCGCCGTGCGGAACGGGATCCTGCTCGTGAACCACTACCGTTATCTGGAGGAGCACGAGGAGCGCGACCCGTACGACGCGATCGTCGTCGGATCCCTCGAGCGCCTCGTACCGATCCTGATGACCGCTCTCACCGCGGCGCTCGCGCTTGTCCCGATCATCATCGAGGGCGATCAGCCCGGAAACGAGATCCTCGCTCCGCTCTCGGTCGTCATCCTCGGCGGCCTCTTGACTTCGACGCTCCTGAATCTTCTCGTCGTCCCTGCCGGCTACGCGATGATTCATCGGATCGCCGCCAGCCGTCCGACATCCAACTGAACCCGGAGTTCCTACCGTGCAACGACTCTCCACCGCCTGCGTGTTTCTATCCCTGGCCGCGTTCTGTTCCGGGTGCGGAGACGGGCACTCGCACGAGGGCGAGGACGGACAAGCGCACGACGACGCCGCCGAGCATGCGGAGGGCGAGAGCGACGACCATGCGCATGGCGATGGCGAAGAGCATTCGCACGGCGCAGGCGACGAACACGCGGAGGGAGACGAGGGCACCGGGGAGGACCATGGGCACGCCGAGACTCCGCTCGGCACCATCGCGGTCGGCGACTTCGCGGTCGAGCTCGCGCAGGGGCACGGCGCGGTCGTCGCCGGCGGCGAGTCGCACCTCGTCGTGAAGCTCCCGTACTCCGACGGCGGCGAGACGATCGTCCGCGCCTGGCTCGGGACGCCCGACCGCACGCTCTCGTACGTCGGACTCGGCGAGTACGCGCCGTCGCATGACGACTACGACATCCACGCGACCGCGCCGGACCCGCTTCCGAACGGCGTGCAGTGGCACGTCGAGCTCGAACGCCCGGACGGCACGAAGCTCACGGGTGCGGGCAAGCCGCTTCTCTAACGGCCGTCGCGATGACCGAGCAGCGCGAGTTAGGCGAACAACCCCTCGCCCGATTGATGGACGAGCGCGGCCTGCGTAGCGCGGATCTCGTGACCGCCTCGAACGAGCAACTCACCCACAAGATGGTCACGCGCGCCGCCAAGGGCCGGCGGCTGACCGCGAACACGATGGCTAAGGTGCTGCGCGCGTGGAATCGTGCGACGGACGGCGAGGCCTCCGCGTCCGAGCTATTCAACTACGCGCCGTAGGCGTTCGTCGTGAAGCTCTATCGTTCGGATGCACCAAGTACTGGCGAGCGCGGGCTTATCTACGTCGCCGATCCGATGTGTTCATGGTGCTTCGGGTTCGTGCCCGTGCTCGCAGAAGTCGAGGCGCGCATTGGCGCGATTCCCGTTCGCTGCGTGCTCGGTGGGCTCGCTCCGGACGACGATGCGCCGATGGACGCGCAGACGAAGGCCTACGTGCGGGCGGCGTGGCGCGCGGTCGCCGAGCGGACCGGTGTGACGTTCAATGACGACTTCTGGGAGCGTTGCGAGCCGCGACGCTCCACTTGGCCCGCGTGCCGCGCGGTGCTCGTCGCAGGGGAGCGCGGTGTGGAGATGTTCGCCGCGATTCAGCGCGCGTACTACGCCGAGGCGCGCGACCCGTCGGATCGAGCGACGCTCGTCGAGCTGGCGGGCGAGCTCGCCCTGGACGTCGAGCTGTTCGCGGGCGAGCTCGACGCGGACCGGACGCGCGAACAGCTCGCGCTGCACTTCGCCGAGCGCGATCGCTTGGGTGTCCGCGGATACCCGAGTCTGATCCTGGAGCAAGGCGGCGTGTCGAGCGTGATCGCGAGCGGCTGGACGCCGCTCGAACTCGTGCTCGAGCGATTCGCCGCGCACGGAGTCACCCAGGCGTGAGCTACTCGGTGTCGCCCGTGTAGCCCAGGTCGCGCAGGCGCTCGCGTTCGGAGTCCTCGGCGTCGGGCGTCTCCGTGCGAACCTCCGGATGGGCGGCCCACCAGGCGCGGGCGTGTTCGCGCGCGCGATCGACCTCGGCGAACGGAAGGTCGAGCGGGACGAGCTCCTTCGGATCTTCGCGCACGTCGAAGGCGACGACGCGCCAGTCGCCGCTGACGATGTACTTCACGTTGTCGTCGATCCAAGCGATCTGATGCCGATCGACGTGCTCGACGCCTCGCTCCTCCCAGCGGCCCGCGAGGTACTGTGTGAGATAGAGCTGACCGAGCATCGCCGGCCCCTGGGTCGACGCGAGCGGTTTCTTCGAAGCCAACCCCAGCTCGGCGAGCGCGAGATCGAAGACCTCGGCACCGACGATCGGCTCCTCGACGACGCGCGGCTCGCCCGGACCGACCGACTTCACGACGAGCGGCACGCGCAGCGTCTCGTCGAAGAGGTTCCATCCGTGGAGGCTGAAGCCGTGCTCACCGAACGCCTCGCCGTGGTCGGACGTGACGATGACCACGGTCTCGTCGAAGAGGTCGAGCTGCTCGAGGGCACGCCAAACGCGCGCGACCTCGGAGTCGAGGTACAGCAGCTCGCGGTCGTACTGCAACGTCGCGAGCTCGCGCGGGACCGAGCGCAGGTCGTCTGGCTGCTCCGGGCCGAAAGCGGAACGCGTCGAAGCATGCGGAAGGTAGGGCGCGTGCGCGTCCATGTAGTTGAGCATCAGGAAGAACGGCGCGTCGCTGCGTTGCTCATGCAACCAATTCAGCGCGCAGTCGGTGATCGTCTGCGCGTCGCGATAGGGCAGGAAGCCGACGCGCGGAGCGTGTCCGAGGATCTGAGCGAGCGCGACGTAGCGGTTGTGCCAGGCGCTCTTCCGATCGTCGTAGCGCTCGAAGCCTCGATCGAGCCCGTACTCGTGACGCAGAAACGAACCGTTCGCGAGAAACGCCGCCGTGCGATAACCGTTCTGTGCGAGTAGCTCGGCGAGCGTCGGGACGTCGTCGCGCATGCGCCGCGCGGGCCACGCTTGCAGCTCGACGGCGTCGGGGTCGTTCTCGTTGCGTGGGCGCGCCGCGCCGTGCTCGTCCGGCTGCAAGCCGGTAAACAGACTCGCGTGCGAGGGCAGCGTCCACGAGCTCGTCGAGCGCGCGTTCGCATAGCGCGTTGCGTGCGCGCTCGCCAACGCGTCGAGTGCCGGAGTCGTGACGCGCGAGTGTCCGTAGGACGCCAGGTGGTCGGCTCGCACCGTGTCGAGCACGACCATGAGCAAGTTCGGCCGATCCGCGTTGGCGTTCGACCGCGTGAGCAACTGATCGGGACGGCGCAACGCAGTCGCGTCGCGAGCGAGTACGACGAGCGCGACCGCGAGCGTGACGCCGATCGTCGCGCCCGCAAGCTTTCGCGCCCGAAGCCTGAGCACACCGGCGGCGATGAGGAGGAGCAGCGCCGCGATTGCGCACGCCATCGAAGGGGAGGCGAGCGAGTCGAGCGCGGTCCCGCCGCGTTTCCACGCGACGACGACGCAGGCGAGCGCGCCCGCGCTCGCGCCGAACTCGACCTCGGCTCGTCGCGACGCATCGGAGCCCGCATGCAGCGCAGCGACGCGTACGCAACAAGTCGCCGCCACGAAGATCGCGGCGAGGACGCGCGGCAACCAGAGCAGGGCCGCGCGCAGATCGAGGTCGCCGAGCTCGACCACGGCGATGGTGACCAACGCGACCGCGGCCAGCGCGGGGACGAGTTTGGGGACGCGACTCCATACCGCCCCAACGACGCCCGCCAATCCCAGGGCGAGTGCGGTCGCCGGAGCCAGCGCCAGCGCGAGCCGTGGTTCCGAACTCGCTCCGTAGAACGCGAGATCGTGCGCGACCCAGCCTGCGACGACAGCAACGAACAGCCGCGTGCGGCGAATCGGTGCGCGTAGCGCCGAGGTGTCGGCGGCGGAGCCAGACGCGGACGCGCGTCTGGTCGGCGTCAGGCCGAGCGCCGAGAACGCTGCGAGCCACCAGGGAAACGGACGCCCGTCGTTGGTCGCCGGTGTCGTCGCGTTCCCGCGTCGGACGTCGCGCTCGATCTCAGCCGGTTCGCGGTGCTCGTCATCCGTGGCGCGCGTGGTCGCTGGTGTCCCGAGCGGGGCGCCAGGGGCGAGTGAGGCGAGGCGACGCATCGCGGCGAATCTTACCGCGATGCGCCGAAGCACGTCAGCGACTTCATTCTCCAATCCGGTCGAGCGGTGGCTCGCCGCGGAGCGGCCGTTCTTCGGCGTACAACTCACTGCGCCTGTCGAGCGCGGCCCCGAGATCCACTCGCCCCGCGTCCGTTGCGCTTGCGCGCGCGCGTTGGAGTGCCGCGCGCGCATCGGCGAAGCGATCGATCGATGCGTAGGCGGCGGCGAGCGCGTCGAGCGAAGCCGGATTGGGATCTCTCGACACGGCGCGCTGGGCGAGCTCGACCGCGCGTGCTCCGTTGCGCAGCGCGTCGTTCGTGCTCGTCGCAAGCAGGAAGGCGAGCCGCCATGCCGGCGCCGAATCGTCCGGGGCGAGCGATACGGCGCGCTCGAGTAGCTCGATTGCCCGCGCCTGGTCGCCGCGTGCGATCGCGACGCGCGAGAGTTCGATTCGCGCGCGTGGGTGCTCCGGGGTCGCGGCCAGGACGCGTTCGAACGTTCGCTCGGCTTCTTCGACGCGCCGCTCGCGCAGCAGGATGCGTCCGGTCAAGACCGTCGCGTTGACGAGGTGCGGGGCGATCTCGAGCGCCATTTCCGCGTGAACGCGCGCGTCGGCGACGCGACCGCTACGCTCGAGCACGTCGCCCAAGGCCTCGTGCGCGCCCGCGCTCGTCGGGGCGAGTTCGACGGTGCGTTCGAGCGCCGGAAGCGCACGCTCGAAGTCTCCGGAACGAACGAAGGCGTTCCCCAGTTGGTTGTGGAAGGACGGCGTCTCCGGGCTCAGCTCCACCAGGCGTTGCGCGAGTTCGCGATGCTCGCGGGGCGTGAGCTCGCGCAGCCTCTGCGCCAGTTCGCTCGCGAGATCCTTCGCGACGAGGCGTGCCTTGACGTCGGCCAGCTCGGCGATGTCCTTCGCGCCGAGCGGAGTCGATTCGCTGGTGCCGGCCGCGTACCCGAGCGCGGCCAGGCGTTCGAGGTCCTCCGTCGTCGCCGCGGACGCGGCGCTTTCGCGTCGCACGAAGTCCGACTCGAGCGCACCGAGTTGCGCCTCGAGCTCGGCCACGAGGTCCGGTCGCTCGCGCGCCAGGTTGTTTCGCTCGCCGCGGTCGACGTTCCGATCGTAGAGCTCGGCGTCCGGCGTGCGGACGTACTTCCAGTCCGGCGTCGTCAGGCTGGTCTGCGGCGCCCAGCGAAAGCTCGTCCACGGTAGCTCGGTCTCGCCGTACGCGGGCACCGACCGAACTTCGTCCCCGCGCAAAGCCGCCGCGACGCTGCGACCGCCGAGGTCCCCGTGCGGAAGCCCCGCCAGTTCGAGCGTCGTTACCGCAACATCCGCGAGCGAAACCAGCGCGGCCGCACGATGCCCGCGCTCCACACCCGGTCCCGCCACGATCCACGGCACGCGCATCACTTCCTCGTTGAGCAGATACCCGTGCTCGAGCTCGTGATGGTCTTCGAGCCCCTCGCCGTGATCGGCCACGGCCATCACGAGCGTCGTGTCGCGCAGCCCGCGCTCGTCGAGGAAGGCGATCAGTCGGCCGACCTGCTGGTCGACGAACTGAATCTCGCGGTCGTACGTCCTCGGCAGCGGAAACGAGCGCGCTTTACCGTGCAGGCGCCAGGGGACATGCGGGTCGTACAGGTGGACCCACGCGAAGAACGGCCGCGCGTCATCCGCGCTCGCGAGCCACTCGAGCGCGGCATCGACGACGAGATCGCCGGCGCGGTACATGGCGAGCTGATCGGACGCTCCCTGCTTGTATGCGTTCGAGAAGTCGTCGTCGTAGTGCTCGAAACCGCGCGCGAGTCCGAACTTCGCGTCGAGGACGAGCGCCGCGATGAACGCGCCCGTCCGGTATCCGCCGTTCGTCAGGCTTTCCGCGAGCGTGGGGACGTCGGCCGCGAGCTTGTGCATTCCGTTGACGCGCGCGCCGTGCTCGGGCGGTTGCAACCCGGTCATGATCGTCGCGTGCGCTGGGAGAGTCATCGGGGCCGGTGAGTAGGCCTCCTCGAAGACGACGCCCCGCTCCGCCAGCGCGTCGAGCACCGGTGTTTTCGCTTCCGCGTAACCGTACGCGCCGAGCCTGTCCGCGCGTGTCGTGTCGAGCGTCACGAGCAGTACGTTCGGGCGCGTCGCGTCGTCGACGCAACCGACGAGCACGACGGACAGTGCGAGTGCGGCGACCTGCTTCACGCGAGCAGTCTACTCCGTCCTGCCCGCGCCCGGGATCAGAGTCCGAACCAGGCCGCGACGACGTTGGGTTGTACCGCCGACGTTCCCGAGCAACGCGCATCAGCCGAGTTGTCGCGCAGGCGGCGCTCGAACTCAGCCGGACACGTCGCGGCGCGAGAAGAGGCCGCGCAGTTTGCCGAGGGCCTGGCGCAGCTCGTTGCGGTCCTGGGGGCGGAGTGCGAAACGGACCAATACGACGACGTAGACGAGCGCTCCGACCGAGATGTCGATGCCTATCGACGCCCAGTCGTCCGGCGCGACGGTCGCGCGCATTACCAGCCAGGCGGGCGTCGCGATGAGCGCCGGGAGGAGCCCCGGGACGATCGCCTCACGCAACCAGGTCCCGAACGTCGTGCCCGCCAGCTTCAGCCCGAGGGGCCAGATGAGGAGCGGCGCGCCGACCATTGTCACGCCAAACGTGGCCAGAGCCGAGCCGACCGCTCCCATCTCGAGCACTCCGACGAGGTAGAGCGTGAGCGCGAGGTCGACGACCGACATCGCCGCGGCGCGAACCGCGAGCGCGCGGATCTCCGCGCGAGCGACGGCGATCATCCCGATGACGGTGTTCGGGAAAATCACGATGTAGCGCGCCATCAGAAGCGCCATGACGGTCGCGGCTGCGGCGTTCGCCGTGTACTTCTCGCGCAGGTAGAGCTCGAAGAGCTCGTGGCGAAACACGATCAGCGGGGTGCCGAGCGCCGCCATCGTCCACAGCGTGTAGCGACTCAGGCGCGAGAACGTGCGGCTCAGCCGCTCGCTCTGTCCCTGCGCGTTCATCGACATCACTGCGGGTTGCGCCGTAGACGCGAGCTCGATGGAAAAGGCGCGCGCCTGCACGTCTGGCCGAGAGCCGAGGTAGAACGCGCCCACGTCGACCGGCGTCGCGAGCTTGTTGAGAATCACGGGATCCGCGGCGTTGCGGATCAGGAGTCCGACCTGGTTCACGAAGGCCCAACCGCCGAACGTGAAGAGGGGGCGCACCGCGGACGCCCGGAACTGATCGCGGCGAAACGTGAGTTCCGGCACGAGCCGACGCGACACGATCGTCGACACGATGATGTCGTAGACGCTCGCGACGGAGGAAGCGACGACGACCCACATCACGCGCGTACTGACGGACAGGAGCGCGAACAGCACGATGATGCGCAGCACCTCGACGCTCAGGCCGAGCACGTTGCCCAATACGAAGCGCTGTCGCAGGTGGAAACCCATGCCAAACGGCGCGAGCGTGAGGCGCAGAGTCGCTACGGCGACGAGCAGCACGAACATGATCTGCGCATCGCGTTCCAGCTCGGGCGCGATCGTGAGGACGTCCGCGATCTTCCACGCGCACAGGAGTCCGATCGCTAGCAACGTGACCGCCAAGCCGGTCAGGAAAGGCTGCATCGACGAGACGAGCCGCGTGACGCCGGGGCCGTCCCCGCGTGCATAGGCGTCAGTTACGTAGCGCCGCAACCCGGACATGAGGATCGACGTGACGAGCGGCAGCGTCATCATCAACGCGATCAAGACTGGGTAGAGCTGGTACTCCTCCGGATCGATGTTGCGTACGAGGTGCTGCTGCAGCCACACGAGCACCGTGATGAGCAGCAGCTTGCGCGCGACCGAGCTCGCCGCGTTGACGATCACGAGCTTCCGGCTGATCTCGATCCCGACGCTCATGACCGAAGGGGCTTCACAACGTCGTGCGGCTTGACGCGCCAGACCGGTTCACCCGCGTTCCAGTGCGGGGACGTGTTGGCGCGGCAATCTGTCGCTCCGTAGGGCGCCGCGTGGGTTCTCTCGAGCGCGAGGTTGAGCTCCCGATGCGGCCCTTGCACGCCATCCGTGCGCAGCCGCACGCCGTTCTCCACCCACACCGCGTCATAGCGATCCGCGTAGATGAACTTCACGCCACAGTGGTGCACGTCGCGCTCGCGGTGCGCGAACGGAGTCGGGTTGTCCGTGACGGCGATCTCGCGCGTCACGCGCGCACCGCAGCTCGCGCGGCCGAGCGCGAATGGACCCGTGACGAGGATGCGCGGCGCAGTCATTCGCGTTGCTCGCCCGTCCGCACCCAGTCGCCGAGCGAGCGAACTGGAACGCGCACGAGGTCGAAGAGGCAGGCGATGAACTCGTCGCTCTCACCGGCGCGGTGCGGGTTGAAGAATTCCCAGACGATCTCGCCTTCGGGCGTGACCTCGAACGTGCGCCCGCCGTCCGACTCTGTGATCAGCGTGTTGCCGCCGGCCATGCGGTATGACGTGCCGCACGTCTTCGAGTAGAAGGGCTGGTCGACTGTACCTTGGTACGACCAGACGGTCTCGCCCGTGGTCGGATCGAATTCGTAG
>JAVJHY010185560.1:0-22076 GCA_035593235.1 Phascolosoma agassizii
TCTTCAGCATACGCAAAAGATTGTGGATGAAAGGAGGCGGTCTCCTGGGGGAATGTTGAAATGGTGAACCATAGGCCGAGCATGATGGCTACTCGAACAAACAATGCATGTGGCATTTCGGATCCTCCTAGTAAAAGTGGGCCTGCTGAAAAGCCCACAGATTTCTGAATGGTATTCTCAGATCAGCATGTTCCGATGATTATGAAAAAAAGAAGGCGTGGGTGGGGGAAACAACCGTGGCTACAATATTAGAAATGAGCAATAAGGTCAATGAAGGAAAGAAGAAAACCAAATAACGATATTTATGGTGTTCTTGATCAGCCAGAATTTCGCCGACAATGGTTGAATCGTGTACGTGTCGGAAAAAACTTTCACTACTCAAGATTGAAACCTCTCAAGCGGTTTCAAGTCGTTTGACCGATGCCCTGGACCGCTGGGCTGAGCGAATAAATGGACACCTCTAATGTTAAGGTTGTTTGGTTTTCTGTCAAAATTGGGGCCACGAAACGGATTCCAAGCTAATCCACGATGATTGGTCTTGGTAATCCCAAAACAAAATTGACACTGGTCCTTTGTGGAAGTTCATGAAATTCCAAGCTACGAAAGGATCTAGTAGGGAACACCCTTGAGCTGAGATGCCTTGCCTAACTTGCAAGGGTGAAGAAATGCATATGCCAAAATTTTCTCTATAGAACCCTCTGCAAAAGGCAGCTGAGTTGTCGGTCTTGGTCCCTCAACTCGTTTTTTGAAATGTTCTTCTTATCTCGCGTTCCCTTTTGCTTGGTCCTGGCTCCCCTATTCGGGGCTTGTCGGTGCCCCTCATGGGGGGCTTGCCTTCATGCGGCTTCCGCGAGCAGGGCTCGCCGACAGAAGAACACATTCGACAAGGCACACAACCTGGTGAACTGCGCCGCGTTTTTGGCCAGGCCTTGATACCGGAGCTTACGGTGCCCCCACAGATGTTTGATCACCCGGAAGGGATGCTCGACCTTAGCTCGAATCCTCGAATGCCGGTGATTGCGCTTCTTTTGAGACGAGGACAAGGGATGTTTCCGGTAGCCGCGGTCCGAAAGCCCGTAATAGACGCCGTCCAGCCGCGCTTGGCGTTTATCTGCTTGCTTGGTAGACGCGCTGTCGCCGAACAGCGCCTGTTCTTCGCCGTGTTGCAACTCTTCCAACATCTGGCTGTCATGGACCTTGGCCGTCGTCAATGCGGTCGAATGAATAATCGGGGGCCCTTGTGCCTGCACGCCGATATGCCCTTTGGCCCCGAAGTGCCACTTGTTATTCTTGCGTGTCGAACTCATCTCGGGATCCCGTTCCTTGCGGCTGTTTTTCTTGCTCACTGGTGCGGCCAACAAGGTGGCGTCAACAATTGTCCCCGCTTTGAGCACCAGCCCATGGGCATCTAAGTGAGCATTCACCGCGTCCAAGATCTGTTGGGACAGCCCATGCGTTTCCAAGAGATGCCGAAATCGGCAGATGCTGCTCTCATCCGGAATCATCCCCCCGAAACAGTCAAACCCCAGAAAGGCCTGGAAACTCAGTCGGTCATAGAGAGCCTCTTCCATCAGGGGATCACTCAAATTGTGCCACAGTTGGAGAAAATGAATGCGCAGCATGACCCGCAATTCGTGCGGTGGACGCCCGCCAGTGCTCTTGTAATGCGGCTGAATGACCTTTTCCAAGTGCTGCCACGGCACCACCTGATCCATCTCGTTCAGAAAGCGCTCAATCCGTAACGGCTTCGTTTTCATCTTGTACCTCATAGTGGTTTGCATGAGGGCTATTCTACCGCATCTCGGTACTTTTGCAGAGGGTTCTATAGCCTCTTGAACATCACCCCCCAACCTCAGACAATCCCCGTGTCGCTTTTAGAGATCATCACCAAGGCCTGTGCGTCGCTTCGCGACGAGATCGATGGCTCCCACGCCAAAATTGACATTCCTCAGGACTTGTCCGATGTACCTGGGAATCCAATGCAACTCACGCGACTTTTTCAATGTATCCTCACGAATGCACTCATGTTCCGTAGCCATGCGCAGCCCCATGTTACTGTGGCCCAGTATCACGAAACTGATCATGTGACAATTGAACTCACCGACAACGGCATTGGTATCGCAGCAGAATACCATAGGGTAATCTTTGATGTGTTTCGACGACTCCATACCTGGGAACGCTATCCAGGGGGGTGCGGTATCGGTCTGGCGATTAGCAAAAAGATCGTCGAGTTGCATCGAGGCTCCATGGGCGTTCGTTCGGAACTGGGGGCAGGAGCCACATTTTATATTACATTACCACTCGAAAATTCACGTTAAGACAGTCTGCCACATGTGGTGAGCAGAACCTATACATTGCCCTTGTCTCGTTCTGAGCACCAGAAAAGCCAGGGGATGGCGCATGCTCCGGCCAGATGATGAACAGCCAGAAGATTTACAACGATGCTCACAACGAGGGAAGGAACATATGATGACAGAAAAGCAGTTTAATGGTCGCATAGCAGAAATCCTTCTCGTCGAAGACAAGCCAGCTGACGTGAGGCTCACACGCGAAGCGCTGAAGGACGCGAACATTCGCCTGAATTTGAACCATGTTTCAGATGGATACGAGGCACTTGAGTATTTGCGGAACGAGGGTCAATACTCAAATGCTGTTCGACCCGACCTCATTTTACTGGATCTCAACATGCCGCGCATGAACGGACGCGAATTTCTGGCCAAGGTTAAGGAAGACAGCGCATTGCGCCAGATTCCCGTCGCAGCCTTCACCTTCTCCAACGCGGAAGAGGACATTCGTGCAAGCTATGACCTTCAAGCCAGTTGCTATGTCACCAAGCCATTGGACTTCACACAGATGGGCGTGATCGTCCGTGAAATTGAACGGTTCTATTTTCAGGTGGTGTGTCTGCCTACGTAAATTCCTTCTTCGAGCATTGCCACACTCACGGGCCGACACGCCACTCACGGTTGCAGGTGCATTGAAGATGATGAGTTTCCGTACTCAAGTCATAGCCAGTCTCGCCGTCATTATTGCCCTCATCACCGCCGTCGTGAGTGTGAGGGAAGTGTGGACCGCCTACGCTGAACGCGAAGCTTTCTTAGAGATTCGAGCAGACGTGCTAGCGGACATCCACGGGACGGCACTCGCCATTCCCCTATGGACCTTTGATGATGCGGGGATCCAGACGATTCTGAACGGGCTTCTTAAGGATCCCGTTGCCCTCGGTGCCGCGATACACAACCGCGACGGTTCCGTCATTCATGAAGTTGGCAAGCGTGGTGAGATGCGCACGGACACAATTACCGTCCGCCGCCAGATCATGTCGCCGGAACGGGATAGTAGCGACGTGATTGGCCATCTTGAACTCTGGGTCACCAAAACCCAGCTCACCGAGTACCTCACGGGAAAAATCACCGAAAACATCGCAAGTTTCTTCACGATTTCGGTGATGTTTTTCGGTACGATCCTCTTTGTTCTCTGGCATGCCACCCGTCCTCTTGCCGCGTTGAGCGAGACCATGCGGAACCTTGCGCAAGGAAAGCTCGACGTCACGGTCCCCGCACTTGACCGAGACGACGAAATCGGAGCTGTGGCCCAAGCCGTTGATCTCTTCAAAGATAATGCGACTAACCTCAAACAGATTCACCAGCAACTCGAAACTACTATCCATGAACGAACGAAGGACTTACAAGAAAAGACGAAAGAACTCAAACGAGTCAACGCCGAACTTGAACAATTCACGCTCTTGGCCTCGCATGACATCCAAGAACCCCTGCGGATTGTGTCCAGCTACTCTCAGCTCGTGGCTAGTCGGTATACCAACCAACTTGATAACGACGGTCAGGAGTTTCTTGGCTATATCAGCGAAGGAGCCAGAAATATGCAAGATCTCATTCGGGACTTGCTTGAACTGTGCCGCATGGGTAAGCCCAACAGGCCGCCCCAACCGATCGACCTCAACGCCGTGATGATGGAGATCCGCAGAATACTCGCTCAACCCCTCAAAGAATGCGACGCCGCATTAACCGCCACCGACCTGCCAACGGTCCGCGGGCACCACAGCCAGTTGACCAGTATCATGCGGAATTTAATCAGCAATGCCATCAAATACCGGTTGCCAGAGCAACCAGTGACGATTCATGTCAGCGCAATCCAGGACCACAACGTATGGAAGATCTCTGTTGCAGACAATGGCATCGGAATGGAACCTGAATTTATTCCCAAGATTTTTGACCCATTCGAACGTCTACATAGTTCTGCAAAGTATGAAGGCACCGGTATCGGCCTTGCCATCTGCAAGAAGATTATCGACATGTACGGTGGAAAGATTGAGGTCAGCTCGACGCCAGGCAAAGGCAGTACGTTTGTATGCTCATTGCCACAATAATAAAGAGAGTCCCGAAACATTCCGTGATGCTATGACCTGGAATCCTGACCACACAAGACACACCGTTTTGAAATTTTTCTTACACAGTCTCGCACTCGCCTGCACCATTGTGCTTCTTTCCACAGTCGCAATGGGCAAGGCCAATGAAACACTCGCAGTGCTGGAACCCATGACCATTGCGATTGGAAAGTGGCCTCCGTTCTTAAGCACCACCTTGAAACACCATGGCCCCATTGCCCATCTCATCACAGACGTCTTTGCGGCGGAAGGGCTAGCGGTCACATTCGTTTCGTTACCATGGGCACGCGCCTACCGAGAAACCGCGTTGGGCAAATATGACGCCACGGGGGTGTGGATGCATCAAGCTGATCGCGAAGCCGATTTTCTCTACAGTGACGAAGTGTTGACCGAGACGTTTGTCTTTTTTCACCGGAAAGATTTCGCGTTTGACTGGACATCCCTCGATGATTTGACCAACCTCAGGATTACCGGTGGGATTCAATACAGCTATGGGCCGGAGCTTGACGCTGCCTTGGCATCAAAGAAACTCAAGATCATCCGTCTTCCGACCAAAGAACAGAATATCAAGATGCTCTTAGCCAAACGCGCTGACATCTGGCCAGAAGAACAACATGTGGCAACCGATACCTTACAACGTTCGTTTGAAACGACCGACTCTCAACAGCTCACGTATCATTCACGCCCATACCTTCGCAATAAGAGCTACCTGTTGTTTCCCAAGACGACAAAGTCGAGTCAGCAGTTACAACAATCATTTAACAAACGCTTAGCCGATTTTCGCCAAAGTGGACGGTACGAGCAGTACCTCGAAGCCTATCGGCGTGGCGACTATATACAGAAGACGGCACCAACCAAGTGACCACTTGGACATGTTTGTTCACCAGTCTGCTACTGGGAATCGGGAGCCTCTCTCTCCCGAGCCCGCATGCCTGGGCCGAATCTGGAGACACCCTTCATGACCAAATCCTCGAGCTCGAGGTAAAGCTCGCTGACATGCGGGCCGCACTGAGCCATTCGCGCTCACAGATCGCTCGTCTCCTTGACAGCACGACGGACTCGGAAGGCGACGATACCGAAACCAGCAACAACGATCCACCAGCACTCGAAAACAAGGCTGCCGCCCAAGATCCTTCTTCGGACAAGATCAGGTTTCATGATCCATTCGGAGGTGTTTTACATGTCGGCGGGGCGATCCGTGTCAACTACTCGGTTGGCTCGTATGGACCACAAACGAGTGGTCCGTCGCGCGCCCAGCGTGACTATGGGAATTTCTCGCTCGGCTTATTCCGCGGCAACTTCAACTATGTCAATGGATCGGTCGTGAGCAGTGTTGAATACCGATTCTATGATGGGTTTCATTTTCTCCACTCCGGCTGACTTGGCTACAATTTTGACGGAGGAGCGCAACTTCAAGTCGGCGTCAATCGCGTGCCATTTGGTCCAAGCGATCGTGGGGTCACCGTCACATGGTTAAACGGCCAACATTACTATACGGGTCTGGCCGATGACATGGATCTTGGGCTCAAGTACACGCAAGCCTTCGGTGCTGTGACAGTAGACATTGGCTATTACTATTCCGATGAAGGCACCTTTTTTGGGCACACCAATGACAGCAGCCGCTATTCCTATGATGTCGTCAATGAAAGCGGTCAAGGCTATGAAGAGCGAAACCAGTTTAACCTTCGGGCCATTTATGATTCCTTTACAGACGGCCCCATTCCGACTGCGCTTGGCTTCTCCGCACAGTTTGGACAACTGGACAGCCAAGGCCCACAAGATGACGGCCACCACCATGCCGTCTCTATCCATATGATTAACACATGGCACGGCTGGACCCTGGCCAGTCAATTGACCTATTACAGGTACGAGGTTGACACCAGACAGCCATTGGGAACCGACACCCGTGTGCAAATCGGAGCGTTTGACTTCCCCAACACACTCGCGGCCAAAGGTACGATTCCTGCGATCTCTCTCAGATATTTGTACGACACACCACAGATCCCATGGCTCGACTCGATCATGCCCTATGTAGAATTCAGTTCGATCATCAAGCAAGAAGGCGCGTTTAACAATAGTCACCTTTTTATCACTGGGGCAGCATGGCAAAGTGGAGGCTGGTATATCTTTACTGAATGGGCCTATTCGAACGGAGCTGAGTTCGTCGGATCAGAGGCCCCGTCTGGCGACCGCCTTGGCGCAAACGCCGATCCTCGCTGGCAGTACCACTTCAACATCAATCTTGGGTACTACTTCTGAACTCTTGAAGAAAACTGGATTGACACCCCACGGTCTCTTCGACACGTTTCCGATTACCCAAAAATAATTTTAAAAGTTCCTATTCCCTTCCCAATAACATTTTTTGGATAAAGTACGTAGTTATGTGGCTATCATTCTGAAGGATGTTGAATGTTGGGTGGTAAGTCCTTGACCTCAATCTGTTGTCCGTAACAACTCTCGAACGCGTAACTGATGGTTTCTTGAAGTTCATTCACATTTCCACGCCATGAATGTTCGCAGAGACATTGTGCGGCTGCACTCCCAATTTCCTGAACTCTCCAATTGCCAGTGTTCCTTCGTTCTTCCGCTAAGAATTTCGCGCATAAGAGCAGGATATCCTCTTTCCGATCACGGAGAGGGGGGACTTGAATCCAGTTAATACTTGTTTGACTCAGAATGCTTTCGAGTTCCGGTAATCGAAAGGACACGGCTAATATCCATAGGATAGAATTATCGGTGTGGTCTTCGGGTGCTTGCGAATTTCTATATGTCAGTTCTTCCCAAATTTTGCGGCGCTTGCTCAGCGAAATCTCTTCGAATCCTTTGACGACAATTGTTCCCTCCACTGCCTGTTTCACGCGGTCAAGTTCGTAAAGGTTCGACCGAATGCCATCGTGGTGTTGGCTGTCAGATCCATGACGCTCTACCTGAAAGTCTTCAAAGTCAATGGGGCGAGCGACAATGAGTGAGCCTTGAGACATTCGTCCAGAATGGTGAATGGCTTGAGCAACGATGGTTTTGCCTGTCCCAGCTTCTCCTTCAAGTAGAATCGTCTTTCTACTAAAGGCAATTTCCTTTATTTGAGAATAAAGGGTTTGCATTTTTGGACTGTTCCCGATTAAATCGGGACCCTTGTATGACTGAACGGCAACTGAATTGCCTTGGTCTGGTTGCAAAATGGGATCTCGTTGCTTCTGTCGTTCTTGTTGAAGTTCTTCAAACTCAAGACCAAGCTTTTTGATGTGAAGGTATTTCTCTTCTCCGATACGAAAAGCGATAGCTTCTAGCCTGGTACTCTCACCCATAAAGTCAGGTTCGTGTAATGGGCCTGATCGCCATTGGCCTTCTTCCTGTTTCTCCCAAAAGGCTTGAGCGCAGCCTCTCGCGTGGGGAATGATATTTGACTGTAGGAGGAACTCAAGCGCGGTTGACTCTCCGCCCGGAGCCAGTCCGAGATCGTAGAGCCACTGGGGAATTTTGCCTTCAATTTGTAAAACACCAGGGACTTGAGAACTCTTAAGGGTTAAGTGTTCAGCTGGAGGGAAGAGATCTTCGTATGAAGAGGTTGTTGACGTATCGGGTTTTGAACCATCCATGGTTTATCTGTAGCAAAAATTACAAACTTCCGTTAAAGTTATCTCCCACAGTGAGCCACAAAGCATTCTTAAGATGACAATTCAATGATACGTTGCACTAATCTGTCTACGGCATCCTCGATTTTGATATTCTCTTTGGCACTAGTGAGCACGACATCCCAGCCTTTTTTAGTCATCTCTTCAATATCGGCTGAACTGACTTCCCATGTTTCTCGAAGATCGCTTTTATTGACAAGAACAACAAAAGGAATATCTGCTTCGATCGTTTTTTTTGCTGCATCTTGGATTTCTAGGGCCTTCGTATATGTATCTCTTCTAGTCCCGTCGATGACCAGAAAAACTCCGTTGGAACCCATGAGTATATCCGAACGAAATTCCTGAAATTCATCATGACCTTCCACGTCGCAGAGAATCAATTTGGCCATTTTTTCATCAATCTTCCATTCTTTTTCTTTAATCACGAGCCCAATAGTGGTGTCGTACGCTTCGGGAAAATAGTTTTCTACGACTCTTGAGAAGATCGACGTTTTTCCAACGGCTGTCGCCCCAAGTAGGCAAAGTTTAAATTTGTATGTCGGTTTCATATGTCTCGTTTTAATTAGGTCGTGTATCCTCTACTGATTGACCGATTACTCTCAAAGATACACGGCGGTTATTGGACAATTTTTCGTCCTTGTTGGATTTGGTGTCTGTGCTCTCACCCTTTGCAACCGTTCGGATTGTGATATGAGAAAGTGGCCTAAGCCCAAAGGCCTGTGATACGGAGATGGCACGGCGTAAGCTGAGCACGTCATTCAATTGTTCTGGCCCTTCTTGACTTGCATGGCCCTGTATTTCGATAGTAAAGGTTGTATCCAGCTCTATTGCGAGGCTATTTAAGGCGTTAATGTCTTGGGCAATAGCGTTAATTGCTGAGTCGGTTGTATCCGTCAAGCCTGATGTGCCTGGTGGAAACATGACCTGAAAATTTTCAATGGAATCTCTGAGATTCTTTAAAGTCACTACAGACTCATCTTGGAGTTTATCTATGTTCACGTTGGAAATTCCCGGTATGAGTTTTGCGGTTTGCTGAAAATGAGAAATCCAGTCTCTTGGTGCTAACCCCACTGCGTTTACTATACCTTCTGATGGTATTGAAAGTGTCACTCCTTGTGGGGGTTGTAAGAGTACTTTGGCCAATCCCTCAACATGCTCTGTTGATAGTGGTAGAAATGGAACAGTTCGTAGATCAATAGTGTTTGCAGGAAGACCTGCTTCCTTAGCCAAATTCTGAAAAGTTAGTTTTACTGACTCACGTGTCAAAGATGGATCATGAAGTCCTTGAATGATGAATTTGTTTTCTTCTTCAATCACCGAAGTAATGAAAAACTTCGTTTGTGTCTTTTTCTCTTGATCAACCAGCTTTACGAATTTCTCTTGAGCGGTTTCGCTTGGCCAAAAATATATACATGCTAAAACAGTCAAGACGCCCATGATTGCCCATTTCAGTAGTGGTTGTTTTGGCTTGGTACTAGTCTGACCAATAGTGAGAAGCTCTTCAAGATGGGGTTGCGTATCTTCAAGCCCTTCTAAGTTCCCACGGAAGTTTTCCAGTTTTTCACCGAACCTCTGATCAATAACATTCATGGTCTCAGAAACTTTGGTTAGCCATGTATCAAATGGAGTTCCCTGCAATACGACTGCAAGATAGGCGTGCCCACCTTTTGCCAGAACGACTTTAGTGTTGGCGGTTAGGGGAAGGATCTCCAATGGGGCACTTAAGTTTTCCCCGGATACTATTTCGCTAGGGTGCTCTATTTTCTCTCCCACTTTTTGGAATGTTGTTTTGGTCCCTACTAACATTGTGGCGATCGTATCTTCTGGAATTTCTGGTGCGTTTGGACCAGAGACATAAGAAATAAGTAGTCTGCTCTCGCTATGGATAAGAAAAACATGCGTGACTTTGACTCTTGCCAACAAATGGGTATTTCGAATTTCTTCATATGATCGTCCAGTCCACAGAGATTGAAGCCACCATCGAACTCGATGAAATGGACTATTTGCTTGATTGATGGCTTGCACTTTTTTCCCAATTTCGGATTGGAAAAAAAGTGCCACTTGGCTCTGTATGAGTCTTTTTATCGCTGGCCAAAGAATAGGTTCTACAGCTTCGGCTAAGGCATCAGGGTTTGTTTTTACTGCTTGCAAAAATGTTTTAGGAAACTCTTTTTGAAACTCATCTCGAACGGTAGGAAAAAACAAAGGGGAGACAACTTCGGCAATCGTATTTTTATCCTGTGAAACAGCTTGCTTGAATGCTTCAGGAAATCTGTCTTTGAAATCATCTCCAATAATAGGCGCCAGCGCAGTTCGTAAATCGCTATTTCCCTCACCACGAAGACGAATAGCTTCTGACAAAACTTGTGCGACGTCAGCTGGCTCGATTTTCAACCGATCAAGCCGTTCCTTGAGAGTTCCAAGTTCTGCCTGTTCTGGGGCAAGTAAAAGGTGACGTAGTTCTTCCAGGGCTATTGTCGATGGAGAGATGCGGCTGGTGCTGCCATCCCGATCTTGCGTGGTCTCAGTGGTAGGGGAATCGGCCATTACACAATGCCCTCATCCATTCATGGATGTGATTAAAACAATGCAGAATTTGTAGAGTTGATGAAATTACCCGATGTCGAATGCGTGCCGCAGATTTGTGATGTGACTCTGACTTATTGAGCCACTATTTCGGGCTAAGCTTCTCGACATCTCCTTTCAGATCTACTGAAACTCTCATAAAGAGTTCAGCGAGTCTGTTTCGATCGACTTTCAAGTCTTGTAGCTCTCCATTTCGTTCATCAAGCAGTTTACTAAGTGAGTCATTTCGCTTTTGATTTTCTCGCGAGAGGGTTTCGTTTTGGTCAAGGATATGTTGCCGAAGTTCTTTTTGTCCGGTCAACGTTTGTTCTTCTAGCAAACTAAATTTCTTTTCGACGAATTTGTTGAACTCTTTTTGTTCGCGACTGAGTTCTTTCCACGCCTCGACTCGTTCTGTCTGCTCTGATTTTATGCGTTGAGAAATGCTTTCTAATTCCTTCTTGAGAAAACTTTCTAGCGCATCCAATCTCACTTTTACATCATTTTTAATGTCGCTGGCTTCACGATTGAGTTTTGCTTCTAAGCTCTGTAATCGAACGTTGTGGTCCCTGGATTGTTCTCCAAAAAGAATCTCTCTTACCTTGGCAAGACTTTCCACCTGTTCAAATTGAACGTCAGTAGATTTTGTGTCTAAGCTAGGGTCGCTCATAGACGTACTCCTGAGTTTGGCATGGATGTTTTAGTTTCCTCTGCACAGACTTCATCATTGAAGCGAGAGTTCGAGGTTTGATATTCGAAAAATTCTATTGAAGATGAGAATGCTATCATTAATAGGAAACATAGACAAGAAAACAGAATGGACAAGTAACGGGGGAATTCGATTGTTCATTTCTTCCTATCGTACTTCACAATTTTATCATATTTTTGTATCTAAATAGATACGAATTATATCTAAACAGATACGTGCTCTGCTTAGATTCCATCCTTATCAATTCGAGAATTTTTCCACCAATCCACCAATATGTTGTTAGTTGACACCTATCATAGCCCACATAAGCTATCGATCATTATTACGAAAGCGCATGTCGTACTATCAGTATCACCAGGTACGGTTTATGCAATTACTTCATGTGGAACAACTCGCTTTACATCAACAGTGACAGTACTTCGTATTTCATCGAAATAAACAATTACTGACGACAGAATAAACGTAACAACAGTGACTCTGAGAGAAGAGTTTCTTGGAGTAAATTCATTTACAGGGAGGTTTCTCATGTTCAATCGCTTTCACATATCGATACTGCCTCTACTTGTTGCGATTCTGTCTTTAAGCTTTTTAGTTTCTTGTGAAAACCTATCAAAGATGGTACCTGAGGTTGGGCAAAGCTCAAAGGAGACGAGCAGCGGAGAAGGTATGTTCACGAAAGGACTACCTTCTTTGGACGATCTAGTAATTACGGTGAGTAAATCTTGGTATGGCCTTGAAATTAATTCAAATGCAAAAGATGGTAAAATTGAAACGAACAAAGACATTCTTGACCAGATTGAAAAAATTTTTAAACGATTAAGAGATGCGACGATGGCACATCCAAAATATAAAGATGTTGTAGAAAGTTATGAATGGGAAGCAAATGTTATCAATAGAGATGATCAAGCATTAGCAAAAGCATTCGCCGGTGGCGGAATTGCTTTGTACAATATTGTTTTTCCATTAGCTGAAAATGAGGCTCCATTAGCGGGAATTTTGGCTCATGAAATGACTCACGTCTTGGAGGGTCACGGCATTGAGGATTTTAAGAAAATCGCAGCCGGTGTGGGAGCTGCTGGAATTGCTGCCGCTGCCGCATCGGGAAAGATGGACCCGAAAGTTTATGGGCCAATGGCTGGTGCTCTCGGTTTAGGATACTTATTCGGTGTTGACCAACCTTTCGGCGGAGACGATGAATCTGATGCTGATTGTAGCGGCCTGAAATTAGCTGCTCGTGCAGGATACAACCCGAAAGAAATAATAGATTTTTGGGATTCTTTATCTCAGAGAAGTTCGAGTGATGACCAAAATGCTCTCGATATGTTGAGCGCCCATCGTCCTGACGGGGAAAGGTCTAAACTGCTAAAGAATAATTGCCAATCTGATGCAGAAAAAATCTTTCAAAGTTTGGACAAGTCAGTCAGAATTCTTAAATCAGAACCCCTAGAAAGCCAACGTCCAGATCTACAAATAGGAGAGGAACTTCCTAAAGTATCGTTGAACGTTCAACAGTAAGTCATTAGCTTTGTAAGAAAAGTAGGAAATTATAGCTGGAAAGAGTGCAGTGGAGCGGCCCGATGTGGTCTTAATTTTGGAGAAGCTAACTCTTTTTTAGGTAAAAAATATAGCTATCCTTGAAAAAAGGAATGGGTGTTTATGCTTGATTCTAGTGCGTACTACGTGAGGTGGAGGATCCTAATGCCGGCAGCGCAGTATGCGTGCGTGATAAGCATTGTTATGTTCCTTTTGACTGGGTGTACAAGAGCTTTGCACGGAGGTGGTTTGAAAACACCTCAATTTCAATCTGGGCAGACCTTACTTGTTAAGGAGGATCGTGAGACTCAAGGATATGGTTTGTACAGTTATCTACTCTTTGATTCTCCTCAAAATGCCGAGGTTTCCAGTTTGTATCAACACATGATCTGGGCATGCGTCCAGGAAATTCCAGACATAAAAAAACTCGAAAGCCGAGGTATGGCTCGTGAAACATTGAACGTTCTATACATTCCTGTTACTGAAAAACCTCCTGATCTGCCACGGGCCCTTTCTTCAAGAGAAAATAAGGGAAATTGGAGTCGGTGGATTTTCAAGCACTACAACTATGATCGAGCAAAAGTCATAAAACAATTTACAATCGACAAATCCTCTTCAGGGCCACATATTGTTTCTACCTTATCTCCTGCTTCTGTCTCCAATCCTTATAAAGGTCCAGTCCTCGTTCAAGACTTTTCAGATCTACCCAAAGATAATCCTATCGTGACTTTCGAGTGGGTTCAGGATTTCGTAAATCGAATCAATGGCCGTCGTAATCGAGTCACAGAATGGAATAGAGCGACACTTGTAGATTTCACAAATCGATTTCAGCAAGCTCGGGTGCTTTCCCTTGCGAAACACAAGGTGTCCATAACACCAGAAGAGCTAAAGTCGCGCTACATTCGAATTAGCGATACATTTCCTGATGTACGGCGTTTCAAGCACCCGAATGATGGCGAGTTTCTCGTAGTTGTGAGAGATCTTACCCTTTAGAAAGCCGTGGTGTTTGTTCTGCCGTTACACTCACTCGTAATTCTTTGGGTTCTCCAAGTTGTCCCAACATAGCTTGGATCCGTCTTAAGACACCTGGGCTATCATTGATACTTTTCGCCATCTTAAGGGTTTCCTTTGCTTGCGTAGCATGCTCAGAATTTCTTTCAGTTTTTGAAAGACCTGTGTAAGCGAGTCCCTTTGAAAATATTGCAAGATAATAGCGCCCCTCACGGTGAAGTATCTGATCTGCACTACCAATAGCTCGAGAGAAAATTTTTGTAGCTAACCCTTCATCTCCTTGCCTCAACGCAATAATCCCTTGAATGCTTAGCGCATAAAACGTAAATCCCCGTACCTCATATGTAGCTGCTTCTGCTATGACGTTTGAAGCCCGCGGCAAATCGTCATTATAGAGGAGGGCCAGTGCAAGCCCTACCCCTGCTCGTTGTTGTAGCTGGGCACGATTGCTTTGGTCGGCAATCTGTTTCGCTTTCTCGAAAACTTTAATTGCTTGTAGCAGATTATTTTGATCAAGATACAGCAATCCCAAATTAGTGAGCGCTGATGCTTGACCCATTCTGTAATCGATCAATCGCGAAAGATCAAGTGCTTGTTGGCACCATCCTTCGGCTTCGCTTTTTTCGCCAAGCTCCCCATAATAATATCCAAGGTTGGCTTGCGCTAAAGCTACCTGCCACCTCAATTGAGAAGCTCTTGCTAATTCTAATGTTTGTTTACCAATGTTAATTGCATGGCTAGTCCGGCCAATATGGCCCCAACAATCACTGAGTGTATTCATTATATGGGCTTGCTTTGGAGTGTCCTGTAATTCCTTTGAAATTTCTAAGGCCTTGCTGCAATGTGAAATGGCCACATCGAGATCTCCATTCTCTTCAAAACATACCCCCAAATTACTGAGGTAACTGACTTGTGCCTTCTGATCATTCAACTCGGAGACAATTTGCAAGCCTTTTTCATAGTAGACAATGGCTTCTTCTAATTTTCCCAGACGGTGAGAAAGCCTTGCGAGAATGTCGACCTGTCGACGTTTGGAACGAGGAAGCTCTAGACCTTCTCCTAACCGCTGGTATAAGTTTTCCAATGTTTCCAAGTGGCCATTTTTCATGAGCCATTCATCAATTTCACGTAACACTGTCGCTGCGTCTTCCATGCATTCCTGATGAAGCAGCAGATTAAATTCAGCTAAATGCGAGGTAAGATCTTCTATGGATGCCCAGTTTTTCGAGGGTGTTCTTTGTGTTCTGAAGAATTTAATGCCTCGTTCTAGGAGCTTCGTATAACTAAGGGACTCTCCAGCGGTCTGTTCTTCTTCGCGACTCAGCGCGTCTCCTTCTAACGTGGAAAGGACATAAATTTGTTCTGGCCTATGCAGAGAATAACAATCTTGTAATTTTTGCACGAGCCTACGATTGACAAGGGATCCAAGCATAGAAGATGTGTCTTGCCCATCAAGATGTGGAGCAAGCATGAAGACAATAGCTTCTTTTGTAATTGGCTGCTGATACACGGCTATGGCTTGGAGAATGAGTTGACCATTTCGATCTAGATTTTTAAATGCACTACCAATAAGAACTTCTAAAACTCCTTCAGGCAAGAGATTCTTCGTATTTTCCAGTAGGTCGGACAATGCGATGTTTCGGTCTTCTCGTAGTACCTCCACGAGAATTTGGAGAGCAAGAGGATTTCCTTTTGTTCGGGAACATATTTCCTTAACAGCGTTCGTGTCTCGTGTTTGAAATCCAATTGAACCGTCGTAGTCTAAGTCTCTTAGCATTTGTTCTGCGTCTGATGCTGTAAGCCCATCCTCTAGATCTAATCGGGTATGCCGTGGAGGCTGAATTTTGGACAAACCCTTGATAGGGCGTTCTGAGGTCAGAATAATCTTGACCCTATGTCCGTTTGTCTCTAGCAGTTTTTGTAATGCTTGATGTAGACCAGCGTCTCGAAGAGTTCCTCTTGTCTGGTCGATCATCTGACCGAACACGTCTAATACAGCAACAATTTTTCGTTGAGACAGAATATCGATAAACTTCTGAATCTTGTTTTCCACAGAAATTTCTGGTTTATGAAGAATATCAGTGATGTTTGCTCGGTCTTCTTCCGGTAACACTTTCGACATTTCTGAAAATATCTCATTCCAGCAAGCAGGCATCGAACGTTCGAGGGTGACAAACACAACCCCATATATGGCGCTTTCCTCAGATTGATCAAGATCTTGACTTTCAATAAGCGGCTTGAGTGCATGATAAGAGGTGGTGGTTTTACCACTACCTCTTCGTCCGTAGACTGTTAATAGACAGCAGTTGTCATTGTCCAGAAAGTCGTGAATTTCTCGTATTTCTCTTTCTCGTCCATGAAAACCCCTTGCAGTTTCAACAGGTGGTCGATTTACAACGGTTGGCCCCTCATTTGACTCAAGAGCCAGACGTAAAGCGTTGATTGCGTGAAGAAACTTTTCAGGGCGAGAGCAATCTATGCAATGCAGTTTTCTGAGTTCATCTGGGTATCCAACAGTATCGTCGCGAATAATGGGAATGATCGTTTTGTTCAGTTCTTGAGCTATCTCTAATTCCTTGTGACAGTAAGAGTCTATTCTGACACTATTTTTGGTGACGATAAATAAAAATTTCTTGCATCCTCGGATGGCATTGCGAATTTTATATTCCCAAGCTTGTCCCCCTCTAATTTCAGGTGCATCCATCCATATTCGTGCGCCTGGTGGTACAGAATCCAACTCCTGGCAAAACAACGATGCTAGTTCGTCGCCATCTTCTCTGGCATAACTTAAGAAGTGATGCATTGTTCCCTTCCGTGGGGTTCGTGTACCAACTGGTTGAATTCGATTGGTTATATGTAACGGAGTCAAGGCTATCTTAGGAAAAGCCCTTAAATAGTTCAAGCGCTAGCCAGCGCTTTCTCACAGACTCGATTCAATACGACCGTATTTCAAGGCATACTAATTGTGGGATCAAATATGCAATGCCCAATTGAATGCGTGCCCTATGCACTGAGAGTATTTCGGTGGGACAACTGGAATTTCACGGCTTTGTGCTATTGGAGTGCTCCCCGAATTTTGGACCAGCGTTATGTTAGGTTTTCCTCAACCTGAGGAGGACCAATATGAAGAAGACGCGATTCACCGAAGAACAAATTGTGGGCATTCTCCGGACTGCCGAAGCCAACACGATTGAGAACGCCGCTCGGCAGCATGGCGTCTCGGAACAATCGATCTATCGATGGAAACGCCAGTTTGGCCAGATGGAGGTGGCGGATGTACGGGAGCTGCGCCAGTTACGACAAGAAAATGTCCGCCTGAAGAAGGTCTTGGCTGAACGGGACTTGGAAGTCGAAGTGATGAAGGAATTGCAGGCAAAAAAGTGGTAAGCCCACGGGAACGGCGGCAAGTCGCTCGGGCGGCTTGTGTTCGTGGGCTTCGTACGCGCCGTGCCGCCTGGCTCTGCTCGACACCCCGCTCTGGCCTGAGCTATACCTCACGGATGATCCAACGTGATGATCGATTGGCCCAAGCTCTCCGTGGTGTGGGCAAGCGCTATCCGCAGTGGGGCTACCGACTCGCCGGGAGTTTTCTCCAAGGCCGTGGCTGGCAGGTCAATCTCAAGCGGATTCATCGAGTATGGCAGCAACAGGGGCTCGGACTCCCAAGTCGCAAGCGCCGTAGGAATTTTCGAACTGGGTGCACCATACACAACCCAGGGCGAAGATCCAACATGATGTTTGGAGTTGGGATTTCGTGCACGATACCTATGGCCACGGCGAATCATTTCGGTGTCTGACCGTCAAAGATGAGGCCACGCGGTTTTGTTTGGCGATTGTCGTCGGCCGCTCCTTGACCCATCAGCATGTGATTGAAGCGTTACGCCAGCTTATTGTCCGCTATGGACGCCCACGGTATCTTCGTAGTGACAACGGGCCAGAGCTCGTCGCGCACAATCTGATGGCTTTTTTGAAAGACCAGGAGATTCTCCCGAGTCAGATTGAACCCGGCAAACCTTGGCAAAATGGGAGCAACGAAAGTTTCAATGGCACATTTCGCCGTGAATGCCTCAATGCCGAGCTCTTCCACAGCTTGGCAGAGGCCCGAGCGGTGATCGAAGACTGGAGACGAGTGTATAATCACGAACGGCCCCACAGTGCGCTCGGGTACCAGGTTCCTGCGTCTGTCTTTGTGGGAGCCAGTACTCGGAAGACCTAACATTCTAAGTGGCCAAAGAATGGGGACAGGTCACCTGGGCATATGCGTTCTTAAAGATCGTTATTATTCAACACTCCCAACGTCTAATCTGGCGATGGGGCGGACCTCGGATTTTCTCAAGAGCGAGAAAAATCTAAAATCACTAAGTGGAAAGTCGAGATGCAATAGGCGGGTGTCAAAACGAGTGGTCGCCGTGGACATCAAGAAATCTTGGGGCTAAGACACGACTTTCGGCGGTGAGAACTCCACGTTCTCGAAAGCCATGGTAGGTGATGGTAATTTCTGTGTCAGGCCCGCGCCAGGTGTACTGTTGATTCAGTCCACGCATCATGCCTCCATGTGACGGTCCAATTTTTCCAAAACGGTCTTCTAAATATTTTATTAATGACTGGTGGGTGGATGCACCTGTATAGCGGAAAAGGGCTCGAGCATATTGATTTTCTAATCCATAAAGTTTGACCGACTCCATGGGAATGCCTTCTAGATGAGGATTTCCTTGTTTAAGAGAATAAATGTTGAGGATGTTGGATTCATCAATTTCCTTCAGGTCCTTCCGGTTCGCTAATGGGCTTCCCCACGTCATCCCAAAAAAACCTTTAGGGTCTTGTTGAATGGGGGTCCCGCCTATGGCTAGTCCTGATAGTAAGAAAAAGACACAGACACAGAAAATCAGCCATGCCCATCTATTGACGATGGGTTTGGTGTCTCTGTGTTGGGGGCATGACTGGTACATAAGCAGGGAGGACGGTACCATGGCAACGAGTTGAGGGCAAAGAAAAAGGTCCATGAAACAGGCTTGAGACCTAAATGAACCTGTTGAAAATTGGCAGAGAAGTTAGACGGAAAGAAAGGCTGGTTGGAGGTCGGGTAGTGCGAGTGAATCGGCAGTTGCTCTTGTTCGATGAAGGATATCGGCTTGTTCGGTGCTTCCGGCGTTTAACAGAATCCACTTATCTGGGTTATCCAGAATGGCTTGGACGAGTTGTGTATGGAGGAAGTGCCCTGCTCGTTTTGCCTCAAAATGGCCGATGACTGGGAAGCCTAAGAGAGAAAGGTCTCCTATTAGGTCGAGGACTTTATGCCGAACGCATTCGTTCGTGAATCGCAATTTTTCTTCATTGACTAAGTCTGATTCGGAAAAGACCACAGTATTATTCAGGGACCCACCTAAGCCTAAACCGCGTGACCAGAGAAACTCGATTTCTTGTCTGAAGGCGAAGGTTCGAGCAGCCGCAATGTTTCTGGTGAATTCTGTGGGTGTGCAGGAATGTTCATAGGCTTGCCGTTGAATCAATGGATGCGGGAAGTCGATGGTGTAACTGATACGAGGGAGCGCTGAGGGGAGGACGGCGATTGCTCGCTGCTCGTCTTGCACATGGATTGGCTGCACGATCTTGATATAGCTGCCTGGTTCTTCTTGCGGAGTTTGCCCGCAGCCTTCGAGCAGTTCTACAAAAGGGGCCGCGCTTCCGTCAGCTGCTGGAATTTCGCTCCCTTGTACTTCGATATAGGCATTATCAATTTCTAGCCCTGCCAGGGCTGCCAAAATGTGTTCAACTGTTTGAATTTGGAAGTCGGCTGATTGGAGTGTCGTACAGTGATCAGTTTGTCCTAAATATTGAATGGTTGCCGGGCACGCGACAACCTCGTTGGCTTCCTGTTTGACGAAGATGATACCCGTATTTTTTGGAGCGGGATGAACGGCAATTGACGTTGGCTTTCCAGAATGGAGGCCTATCCCTGAAAAAAAACCTGACTGAGAGAGTGTTTGCTGTTGACGCATAGATATACAGAGTAAAGAGCGGAAATATTTAGAGAATGAAGATCTGCAAAAATTATACTAATAACATGAATGAGAAAAATTAGGCATTTTTCAAGAAAACCTCGAGCTGAGAATCTGCGTTGTTGTAGGAATGCAACAGATGTATCTTTTTATCGCAATGTTTTCATTGAGAATTTTCTGTGGAAGAGTAATGTCTGGGGAAATAGTCTGGATTTTGTCAGTTGTGGCTGGATAACTAAATATCAGTAAAAAATCTTAAGAATCGTAATGATTCCTCATCTGAAGAAGTGAAGGAATGGGCCTGCGCCAATTGTATGATAATGCCTCGATGTTTTCGTGATAATCCGGATGCTTGGAAAATTTCTTCAAATAAAGGCCACTTTTCTTGAGGATCTGTGAGTAAGGTCTGACGAAAAGTTTCTGGTTTCGCACGAAGTGTGTTCGACAAATGTTGCACAGCTTTTTCAATGCTGTGGTAAGGGGGCGCTAAATTCAGGCAAGCATAAAATCGTTCCAAGTGGGATCGATATTCTTGCTTCAGTGTGTCAATGGGATCGGAGGACAATACGGATCACTGCCTAAGTATGTGGTCATGGCCGGAATGAGCTGTCAGTCTATGCTAAAGACGGGCAGGGTTGTTTGACAAGTGCTGGCTGTTGAAGAGCCAAACACGTCTTGCGCCTCATGAAACAAACTGAAGGCAAACAGGAGGCGTAGTGGGTAGGTGCAGCTCTTACTTAATAGCTGCCAACATGTCTTTCATGGCAGGTTCTTTTAATTTTTGTAGAGCTTTGGCCTCAATTTGTCGAACTCGTTCGCGAGTGACGGACATGCTCTGTCCAACTTCTTCTAGGGTCCAAGGCTCATCTTGACCAATACCAAATCTCAGACGGATCACCATTTGCTCTCTTGGTGTTAACGAGTCCAAGATTCGCTCAACTTGTTGATTCGTTTCCTGTCGCGAAACTGGACCATCCGGTGTGATGCTGTTTTGATCCGGGATGAAGTCAGTGAGAAAGGTATCTCCTTCACCCACTGGGGTTTCCAGCGAAATCGGATCTTGAAACGCTTGGAGGGTTTCGTACACTTTCTCTCGAGTGAGTTGGAGTGCATCACCGATATCATCTACTTGGGCTTGACGGGCAAAGCGTTGAGTCAGTTTCTTGGATGTCCGGGCAATCTTGTTCGAAATTTCATTGAGATGGACAGGTACTCGGATTGTACGAGATTGATCAGCAAGTGCTCTGGTGATGCCCTGTCGGATCCACCAGGTGGCATAGGTGCTGAATTTAAAGCCTTTTTGATATTGGAAGCGCTCTGCAGCTTTCATCAATCCAATATTGCCCTCCTGTACGAGGTCGAGGAAGGCTAAGCCATGCCCAGTGTAGCGTTTGGCAATGTCGACCACTAAGCGCAAGTTGCGTTGTACCAATTCAGATTTGGCTTTTTCTAACTCGTATTTTGCTTTCTGTAAGTGTTGACAGAGTGACTGGACCGACTGCTCCTGCTCCGGGTGAGATTTCCCCAATGCCCACAACAGCGATTTCAGTTTTTCAATGGCTGGAGCGGAAAGGCCGGTCAACTCGAAAGTTTCATTGAGTAGCGCAATGGCTTCGTCTTTCTCTGGGCATTGTTTGAGACCATGCGTGAGTTTCAGGCCTTCTTTGATGATGTGTCGTATCGCAGCAGATGCATCATCAATCTTTTTCGCAAGTTCAATTTCTGAGTGTTTGTCTAACAAAGGGCGACTACCAAATGATCGGAAGTAGAGGGATTCAAGCGCAGGGTTGTACGGCTTGATGGCGGTTTTGGTGTCACCTGTTTTCTTGGTGGTAGCACCTTCTGTTGTTGTTTCGTGGGGATGTTCCATGACGCTTTGATGTTTCATGATGTGTTCTTAGTAAATCCCTTTCCTTGAATGGTTGAACGTATTCAGCATGCCTTGAAAATTCAGATAAGTGTATGCACAGCAAAAATCAAGCCCAAAAATCTCAATAACGCGCAAAGACTCATTGATCAAGAATTTTTAGTTTCATTTATCAGAAACAATCATTGAGTCAAGTTGTGAGATATTGACGTGGATTCCTACCTAATTGTTGTTGAAAATGCTGAAGAAATTAGTTATTCGCTGAGATGAGTTTCCTGTGTGATTGCGGTCTCTAATGCAAGATCGGCAGAACTGAGAAATCACTGGATGGTCCGAATGGGGAAAATGTATGAAT